>JAQIYI010001918.1:0-10534 GCA_034700265.1 Polyzonium germanicum
AGTTTGTTTTGTTTTAACAAGGGTTTACAAAATAAAAGAAGTCAAATGAAGTAAATTCTAAATTAAATGATTAGGCCCACTGGAAATAATTGTCCACATGTAAATTCTAAATTAATGGTTAAATTAACTAGGCTGAATATCTGGACGTGGAACAACATTTTCCCGGAATCGAGCAAGCTCTGTCGCCGAGCCGCAACTACATCCAGGCCGTCGTGCTCTCTGACAACCCAAAAGTATTTACTGATCCAATTGCCATGTCCTTGTTCTGAAATTTTCTTTCGGATTCAAAATGTGTTGCTTCTGCAGGTGACGGACGAAGTGGAAGTTCAAATCAACGCTACAGAACCGCTGAATACGATCATCTTCCAGATCATGGGCCGTGGCAATCTGGCTCTGGCACAGACGGTTCACGTGAACGGCCAGAAGAGCATCCGGTTCAAGTTCTTGGTGGCTCCGCAAATGGCGCCACACGCGCGCCTCATCGTCTACTACGTCCGAACGGACGGCGAAGTGGTGGCCGACGCCGTCAACTTTGACGTCGAAGGCGTCTTCCAGACACCGGTCAGTAGCCATGCCTTCATTTCGAATGATAAAATCTGCCTAATTTCTAATTTTGCCAACATGTTCCTAAGTTTTCACGGGAAATATTTCCGAACTAACATCCATCTAATACCCTTTCACAAAGGTTTCAGTTGGTGTGAACGTCAACCAGACTCTGCCCGGATCTCAGGTGGAAGTTCGAGTCAACACCAAGCCCAATGCCTACGTCGGCATCCTGGGAATAGACCAGAAGGTGCTGCTACTCAAGTCCGGAAATGACGTCACCCAACAAGACGTGCGTCTAAAACCACACACAGGCTTCGTCAATTCGTCAGGTTTTGCCAACTCGAACTGAACCTTTTCTGTCCCCTGTCAGGTGCTGAATGAATTGTCCACTTACGACTCGGGTGTGAACAGAGCGCCCTACGGCGATCTGTTCTTCCGCTACCTTTGGTCACCGGGCACGACGACCACGAGCCAAGTATTCGAGGTATTCGAAATTTAAGAGATAAAAATAGATATCCGTGAGCAGGCTAGAGCAGTCAAAATAACGAACAAGAAAAACAACAAAAATCTGTTTGATGTACAAACAGGACTCGGGTGTGGTGATCATCACGAACGGCAACGTCTTCCAATATTACCCAAGAAGTAAGTGTCCATCCTCTCCGATCGTGACAAAGTCAAGCGTGACGTGTGCATGCGTCCAAAGCTAATCCACAAAGCAGCAAGCTCTGTTGCATGGTCAAATTGGAACATGTCTGACAATCGACCCCGTTGATTTAACTGTCTGCCAAACAGCTAACCAACTAATATCTAAAAACTAACCAGTTGCTCGACCATGTTTTTGTTTGTTCTTTCCAGTCCTGTATCGTTCGAATGTCGCTTTTGAGAACGATCTCGATTTCGCCCCCGACAATTCGTTGCTTCACCGCAAGACCGTTGCGTTCGACTCGACGGCCGACGAACCGCGACTCAGACAGTTTTTTCCCGAGACTTGGCTCTGGGAGGGAATTATGGCCGGGTAACGATCACTCTTAAAGATTCAGGTGTCAGGACTTAGGCAGGAATCACTAATGCAAATCTCAGACTTGTCTCTAGTCAAGACAGCTTCAGTTCCTTTAATTTCATAACTCTCAAGCGTAACAGTTGACACTCAAATGATTGAAACGTCAAGACTCAAGACTATCTCTGATGTGTTGCAATGTTTACGCTTAGTTTTGACGATTTTGACGCTTTTTAAGGTGTTTTTTGAAGAAAAATATTCAATTTTTTTAACAGAAGATTAGGCCAAATTTAGGGAACTAGCCTGGACTCCAGCCTGACGCGACTGGTGGCTTGAGTCTGTCCGGAGAAAGAAAACACTCAAGTGACACTCATTCGAGCTTTCAAAAGCTCTGCATGCATTGCTGCTGCTGCTGCTCCTGCTGCCGCGATTAATTGGGTCCTTGCGACCTGTTGGCTACAAACCTCTTTAAAAAAATAATCTAACAACGAGCTTCGCTGAATGACGTCACACAATGCAACATGCTTGATTGAGTAGACTTATGGAAAAAATGAAATGGCACTCAGTGTGGTTGTAATTAGGTGAAGATGACCAGCAGACGGGTCGTAAAGTTCCGTCGTCCACGTCCGAGTCCGAATCGGGACAGACGAACTCGGACCAGCAGAGGTTCGGCAAGCTGGTCCAAGACGGGCCTTTGCATCGCAACTACATCCCAGATTACTCTCTGCCCGTCACAAAAACACAAACCAATTGGCTCTGGAGTGACATGATATCCGGGTATGAAACAGGTCAAAGGATGCCATGGCTCGATCGATCTTCATGCAATGTCCAAAAAAACAAATTGAAACTTTTCATCAGGACAAAACAAAACCGAAAAACTGCAGCTAAAATCTCCACTCGTTGAATTTTAATTTTATTTTGGATTTGATTGATTGGTCTGATCGAATTGATAAAACAATTTAGAGACGATGGCTCGGCCTCGGTGGCCAGCGCAGCGCCGGACACAATAACATCCTGGATGGTCAGTGCCTTCGCCATCGACAGCATGACGGGACTTGGAGTCGTGCCAGCGCCGGCAAAGGTTCAAATTACTTACAAACTAGGCTTGTAGCATGACATTCAACTAACTGAAGTTAACATTTCTCGAATAGTTGACCGTGTTCCGGCCTTTCTTCGTCTCTCTCAACCTGCCCTACTCGATTATCCGCGGCGAGGCAGTGGCCGTGCAAGTGGTCGTCTTCAACTACATGCAAAAGGACACTGAAGTAGGCCTTTTTTTCGTTCCAGCAATACTCATGCATCCAACTGTCAAGGCAAATGGGAAACCATTAATTGCAATTGCAATTGTGTGTAATTCATTTTCTAGGCGACTGTCACGCTGAAGAACACCGGACAGTTCGACTTCACCACCTTCGAGACTGGCGCCAACGAAGTGGTCGCTTCCGGTTCGCAGAAGCAGAAGAGGATCATGGTTCGTAGTGTTTTGAATCACGCGAACGTCCATTAAGACAATACCAATCTAAGGAGTACTCTGTCGCACATTTTCAGGTAAAGTCCGGAGATGGAGCTTCGGTGTCGTTCATGATTGTGCCCAAGATACTCGGCTTCGTGGACATCGAGGTTTCGGCTCAGAGCAGCAGCGCAGGTGACCGAATTCTCAAGAAATTGCTGGTCAAGGTTAGTTCGTCTTCAAACGAAAAACAAAATATGAAGTTTCAAAACTCTTGAAAAGAGAAAAAATCTCGTTTATGCGTTCAGCCGGAAGGAACGACGTTGAACTTCAACAGGGCCGTTCTGGTCGACTTGAGAAAGACTTCAACTTTCGCGCAAAATGTCAAGGTTGATATACCAAACTATGCAGTTTCCGGGTCCTCCAAAGTCGAAGTCTCCACCATAGGTGAATAAGAAAATAAATAACACGTCGCTCCGCCAGATCCCGTGTTCACGTTAACTGATGCTTCGTTTGAATTGATTTAAAAAAAATAAACATACCGCTATTTACGCAGGTGATATCTTGGGCCCTGCCATCAACAATCTGGACAAAATCCTGCTGATGCCTGCAGGTTAGTAATGGCCGCCTTAAGTGTCTAAGCTAGCTTAAGTAGTGCAGTGATTGCCAACTTTCAAGCAAGTTTTTCGAACCAGCAAAAAATAAATAAAACAAACAATTCTTTTTATATCTTTTTGAATGGCAGGATGTGGGGAACAGAACATGGTTAACTTCGTGCCCAATATTGGTGAGGTTTATTTAACTTTATTTTAGATATTTATATAAGCCACCTATCAATTTACATCTGTAATTAGGCCTATCAATATTAATTTATATTATTCTAAAAAACCAACAGTTGTTGCTCGATACTTGGAAAACGTGGCCCGTCTGCACGACTCTCTACGCCAGAAAATCATCACGAATTTGGAGACAGGTATAAAAATGCCAAAAAAACAAAACTCCTTATCAAACAAACTGATTAATTTGTGTCATATGAAGGATACCAACGAGAGCTAACGTACAAACGAGGAGACGGTTCCTTCAGCGCCTTTGGAAAGCAGGACAAAATGGGCAGCACATGGTAATTTAGCTTAATAACCCAAGAGCCAAAACATTGGAAGAATTGATAAAAAAATCGTGTTTCTAAAGGGGGGGAAAATGAAAAACCTCCTGCACCAGGTTGACGGCGTTCGTGGCCAAGTCTTTCCACCAAGCGAAACCGTACGTGACCATCGACGAGACAACGATCGAACGAGCTCTGAAATGGCTCGCCTCTCAGCAGACCAACGACGGTTCATTTCCTGAAGTCGGCTACGTGAGCCATAAAGCTATGCAGGTAAATGTTGTATTGTTAAACGGTAAAGGTACCGTAAGATTCATTTAAATTAAGATGCAAATAATTAAAATTATTATAATAGTAGGTCTAAATAATATTGTAACAATTAGGATTCCAATAATTGTGTTTAAGACAAAGAAAATGTCGGTTAAAACAAATTCATCTTAATTAAAACTAATTAATTAAACCAAGATTAAATTAATAATTATTGCCTATTGGAATAGGGTGGATCCGCCAATGGAATAGCCCTAACTGCTTACGTACTGACAGCATTCCTCGAGACGGAATCGCACGTAAGTCTTACGAATTTGACCATTGCGTTAGACGCAATTAAGTAAATTAACCAACCAGTAGTATGAAATCTAGCTGCTGAACTAATCGCAAATGTGTCTGATGACTGAGCCAGAAAAAGGAAGAGTTTGCCGGCATTGTGGATAAAGCCAGGAAGAAGTTGGAACAGGCCGTGGCGAGTGCGGACGACACTTATGCCTTGGCGATCGCCGCCTACACGCTGCAGCTGATGGGAAGTCTAGAAGCCGAAGCCACGTTCAGCAAACTGACGATGAAAGCCAAAACCGTTGGTACATAAGTCGTCTTGTCAAAGCCAGGCGGAAATTTTTTCACAGAAAATTACCAGATTCAAAGCAAGTCTGTGCATGTGATTTGCAGGCGACATGAAATACTGGACAGAGACGTCCGAGGCGGACATGGCCGCTTTGAACCGAACTGGACATCAGACCAAGTCGTACGACGTGGAAATGACGTCATATGCGCTTATGACTTTCGTGCTCAGAAACGACATCGAGAACGCTATTCAAATAATGAGGTGGCTCATCACGCAGACCAACGCCAACGGAGGGTTTGCTTCGACTCAAGTAAGTCACGTTACCTTTAAGATTCAGGCTCAAGACTGAGTCAAGTCGGGCTTGATGATTGACCCAGTCTGATTTGAATGACAATTGAGTCGGGCTGGAGAATATAGAGCTTAAGACCACAGAAATGACAACTGATCAGCAATAAATAAATGCATTTCAGGACACTGTGGTTGGAATTCAGGCGTTGGCCACCTTGGCTCAGCAGATCAGCTCTCCTCAAGCGGAGGACAAAGGCGCCGACATTACATTCACATTCAAGAATATCACGAAAACGATTCCCATCAACTACGAAAATGCCATGATCCTGCACAAACTTCAGGTCCATACATACAACCATTCTCTTCAAACCAATGATTTTTTCGAAGACAACAAAATGCAAAGCTAATCAATCCTCATAACTGCTCGGTCTCCTTCTCGTTTGCAGCTTTTCGATGACGTTCGCGAAGTGAACATTCAGGCCAAAGGAAGCGGATTCGTCATAGTCCAAGTGAATTTCGATATACGATATGACTCGCATGTATTTAGCCACTCATGACGCGTCATGAGTCAAGTCCTGCTCAAGTGAAAGCACAAATGATCTAGTGATTGCCTTTCGCAGGTTTCCTATTCGTACAACCTGAACGTGACCAACGAGTTGCCATCGTTCAGAATCAACCCGTTGGTTGACCGCAACTCCAACCGGAATCTGTTGGTCATCAACGCCTGCACTTCGTGAGTCAATGGACGCCCTCCAAAGAATTTAAATAACAATTAAAAATGAAAATAAATAAATTCTAAATATGTAATAATTAGAATAAATTGTCAAGCCCCCGATTTAATAATTAACCAACACTGCGGACGCGTTAAAGGTACACCAAACAAGGCACCAGCAACATGGCCGTCATGGAAATCAACCTGCCGTCGGGCTACACGGTCGATAAAGACTCGTTGCCGGCTCTGCTTCGAGTGACGGACGTGAAACGAGTCGAGTCCAAGGAGGGCGACTCGAAAGTCATCATCTACTTTGACTCGGTCAGTTGACGCCAAAAAATGGACGAAATTCAATTAATTTGATTCGAAATTAATCGGCGTTTGTAAAAAATGATTTCACAGCTTGGAAACACTGACGTGTGTCCCACGGTGAAGGCTTACCGAACGTACAAAGTGGCCAAGCAGAAGCCAACGGCTGTCAGAGTCTATGACTACTACGACCTGTGTAAGTGCACGACTTTACAACTGATAAAGATCTTTGAGGAAAATCCTAATTTAAAGAGAATGCTTTTTTTAATTGCAGCTAGAAGCGCACGGTCTTTCTATCAGGCTTTGCCAGCGACACTGTGCGACATCTGCGACGACGCAGAGTGCGATTCGCAGTGTCCAAAGGGCGACAAAGCGAACATCAAGGATCAAAGCGGAGGCGCTGCTGCACCTACTACTGTCTACCCTTCACTCGCGGCCCTAATCATGGTGGCCTTGCTCTCAACGAATCTCCTGGGCCTAAGAACATTATCTAATTGAGGCACATTAAGGTGAAGACACCGAAGAGTGCGTTTGTAGTGAAAAATATCCATTAGGCCTAATTGCTTTACGTCCAACTGGTTGGCATAGTAGAGGAGGAGGAGGAGGATATCCCTACTCAAGTCACCCTGTTTTAGACATCGTCTATATTTCCATACATTCGTCAGTCGCTCAGCACCCATTCGAGTTTTATTTTTGCCTATATAAATTTATGCAAATATTGTTTGTTTTTCCACCATTTCGTTCATTTGCGCAAACTTGCTGAGGTATACTTAATTCTAAAATCACGTGACGCGTACTTCATCAATCACCTTACTTTTAGTCATTTTGTATTGTCTGTAGATTTTTGTTTTTTAAACTTGCCCAAGTGGCCACTCGAATCTCACTCAAGTTGGACAAGGGGTTCAGGGTTTTTTAATTTTATTTACTTAAGTGGCCGGTTGAAATCATCAATTTCAGTTTGAACCAATGATTTTATCCGTCCTCTCACAAATAAGTGCATAAGAATTTCATTAATTATCACTGAAATCTAACTTTTTGTGAGGATCGAGCTAATCCTCAAGTGAGTGGATTCTCATGTAGCGTGGAGAGAGAACATAAGAGGGATGTACAAGCCTAACTGTGTTGCACGATTTACAATTTTAATAAAACTTTTGTTACAAAATAAAGGGCTTCTGCGGCGCGTTTCAACATTCATCCCAATTCCCAATTTTCCTTCAAATCCCCCGATCCCGAAACATCCCCTTTTTCCATTCCCACAATTAACTGATGGAACACATAAAGAGGCAAGGAATCCAAATCTAATTAAACAAAAATTAGAATTTGGAGGTCAATTGTTTTCAATTCTGGTAAGTGAATTGGGGGGGGGGGGATAAGAAAAAAAGGCAGGGACACCCCAAGACTCACGTTACAATGGATTTTAAAGCCTAATACATTTGTATTCTAACATTAAAAAATAAGGGTGATTTGTGGTCCTACCTTAGTCAGGTACTAGATGATCTTCGTTGCCGCGGCAACTCTCAGTTCTCGAATGCGGTCCATAAATGTGACGACTTTGTCGAAAACGACATCGTTATCCCAGCTGTAAATGATGATAATAAATAAGCTTATAACTTTTATAAGTACCGGGTAGATCAGGTTTCACTTGGAAGAATTGGCATGCGAACTCACCGCGTGATCACGTGATGAGTTCTCATGGGAATATAGACACCTACTTGTTGTTGAATTTAAAGTGGGATCCAACTATGAGACCGTCGACGGAAGAGTAGTCGTGAACGTTCGACACCGTCACACCTGAACCGACCAAAACAGGGATGCCAACCGCATTCAGCACAGCTGCAAGTTCAAAGTGAACAAATAAATGTCTCTGGCTCTACTTAGAACATGCATAATTGTATATTAAGGACAACATGTAAATAACTTCATATTACCAGTGGAAACGAGATATTAGTGGTCCGAAATTGATTAACAAACTCACATTGACATTCCTGCACGTTGGCTGATTCTCCGGTCGACATCCCAGTGACGATGACACCGTCACTCAAGAAAAACTCCGCCGCTTTGGCAGTGTCAACAATATCGATGTCGGCCGTTATTGCATGTGAACTGACATAAAATACGTTTATTTAGCGAAAAGTTCATTTATGTAATTGGTTTTATTTTATTTATCAATGTTTTAGAATCAAGAGTCACGGAACAAAGATAATAACAAACCTATGTTTTTTCTTGATGTCTGTGAAAACTAGAATGTCGTCAGCTCCGATTGCTTTTCTATAGCGCAACAGAGGACCGGCGCAAGCGTTTATAAAACCCTCATCGGCTAGGTGCCCAAAAACGAAGCCCTCGGCTCGCACGAAACGACAACCTTTGCAAGAATCATGCCGAAACATGAAACGTTGAGCACACTTAAAATTCATTCAAATTCTATAATTTAAAATAAATGTGTAAACAAGCAAGTCGTTTGCGGACATACCTGATGCTTTGGCAACGGCGAGAGCCTGCACATTTCCGGCTGACAAAACCTGGACTCCGCAGGGAAGGTCCGCAACAGTTCTTCGCACTTCAACGCAAACTCTGGTCATACAAGCAACTACTTCGGCACCGATATCTGGATGGGCATTGTAGGGAACATCGTGCATGTTCTCGACGAGAATGGCGTCCTTATAGGAAATTATTTTGTGAATTTATTTGGCCGTCACTTAACAGAGCATCTTTTAGATTCTTTAAAGCCAGTTGAATTACCCACCACGCCAGCTCGCTTGTACGTTTCCATGTCCTGACAGCAACGATCAACGATGGAGTCAACAGTCAGACAGTTCCTTGGAGTGCCTGCATGTATAATAGGCCATTATTATTTTATAATAACTAGCCTACATCATTTACATGTAGGGCTACTGTACATGATGATTTATATGCCGTATTCAGCTATTATCAAAATAGGCCTATTATTTGATATCCTATTTATGACGAACTATAGGCCTACATGTATGTTCCAGTAACTGGAACATACATGTAGGCCTATAGTTCGTCTTAAATATGAAAATATTATAACTGCAATCCAGTTATAATATTTTCATATTTATAAGAGGCCTAGGCTTAAGGTGGTTTTAAATGAGCGAATTTTCCAGCGAATTCTTCACGTGAACACATTGGACCTATAAGCGCCCGAGAAAAGTAGTCACGTGATGATCATCACGTGACTACTTTTCTCGCGAACTCGAGTTCGCTGGCGAATTCGCCAGATTCGCTGAAAAATTCGCCTATGTAAAACCACCTTTACAATCAGACTCTTCATGCGCCTTAAATTAATTTTTGAATAAAGGATAATTAATGAGCATAGGGGTCCATTACGCTTACCTGGTAGCGCTTTCACGTGTATCATACCGACGACTATCGGACGAACAGATCCGAAAATCGCGGAAAATCGGCATAAATGCGCCATCTTTTCTTGCCTGGGCACTGGACCTTTGACCTTTGGTCAGACTATCCATACCGTTATTTAGAATAAAAAGCTTTCTTGCCACCTGAAAACAGCTTTTATTTTGCAAATCATTTAAATACCTGACTATTCGATCATTTTTTTTAAATTTAAATCTACCAAATCGTTGAAATAAATTTTCATGTTTGATATTCATGATTGAAAGTGAAAAAACGCGCGCTCCATGGACGCGGCCATCTTCTTGTTGTTTTACCACTTTTTGGCTTTTTCCATCATTAATTGATGCATACAAGCCACATCGCAGTGCAATGGCTACCAAGGTATATAGAGTGGCTACGAAAGCCGACCGGAGAAGCAATCTGGAAAACCAGAAAAAGACCCAAGGGATGGTGCAATGGGGATCGAACCCACGACCTTGTGTGAGCAGAGCAAAGCCAAAGCTGTGCTCGACTCACTGAGCTCGCCGCGCGGCCATCTTTAATTGCGATGGACTGCTAGTGAATGTAGACGCCCTCTGATTGGCTGAGAAAAAAATCACGTGAGCCATCATTAACGCATCGTTGACTGGTTCCTAGCTTTGGCCCAAAATAATAAGCGGGAAATTTAAAATTGTATAAAATTTGATGGCGCGGTTTCGCCCTGCAATTGAATTTTTTTATTACCGGTACGCCGATAACTACCTGGGTGATCAATTAAAAATATTTAGAAAAACAATCAAATTGAAAAAAGCCTCGTTTTGCACTTTATTACATTTGATTCAAATTATGTCAAAATTAAATATCAATTACCTTATTTGGAATAATAATCTTAAAAATTAAAATATACTTCCCCCCCCCCTGCCATCACATGTATTGAT
>JAQIYI010001919.1:0-10531 GCA_034700265.1 Polyzonium germanicum
ACCTACATGATTTACTTTTGTATTTGCTTTTATTTTACAATTAGGCCTACTTTTATGTAGCGTGGCATATACTTTGACTTTACATTTACTTTTACATCAGAATTGTTCATTTACTTTATTTTAAATTTAGTATTAGGTCTACGGTAGTTTGAAAAGCACAGACAACACACGTGACACAAAACAGAGGGGGGGGGAGTCAAAGGAGGGAAACGCACATGTACCATTTGAATCTGCTAGGCCTACGTTCGCTCGGACAAAAAGTGATTTTGTATTTCTTGGCACTAGCTTTGAATTCATTTTGTTGTTCATTTCGTTTCTTTTCGTTCTCAAGCTGGTTCCAAGGAACGATTTAGCCTGGCCGCCTTGGACGCGTTCGTCTTCCATTCTCCATTCTGCAAGCTCGTTCAGAAGTCTCTGGCTCGCGTGGCGCTCAACGACTTCCTGCTCGATCCGTCGCCAGACTACGATGGCGAACACCGAGGCTTGGAAGGATTCAGGTTAGTCAAGCCATCATCAGGCCTTCTTTATTTCACACCATCTTGCATGAACAGTTGTAATTGAAAAAAAAAACAATTCATACTCATTTGTCCTTCATTTTGAAAAACCAAAAATATAAAGAAATTTGAAATTGGAGGACGCTTATTTCGACCGTGACGTCGAGAAGGCCTTCATGGACTACAGCAAGAAGATCTTTGAGGAGAAGACGAAACCCTCGCTTCTGCTCTCCACGCTCGTCGGCAACATGTACACGCCGTCCGTCTACGGATGTCTCATATCTTATCTGATCAGGTTTGGTTTTAATTTTTTTTCAGCCCACGTACTTAATATAGATTCCGTTCTGCCCGAGCAAAAGATGGGCAAAAGCATACTACGAATTATTTTGCTTACATGTACACTGTACACAGTGTTCAGTACTTAAAAGTATCCTTAAGTTACGCACGAATCATTCAAATTCAAAACTTGTAGATTTTGCCAGGACTTGAAGACGTTTATTTTAATTTTTTTCTATTCGAAATCAGCAAGTCCGCCAAAGATTTAGCGGGAACCAGAGTGGCCTTGTTCTCCTACGGTTCGGGATTATCTTCGTCCTTGTATTCGCTGCGCGTTACGCAAAACTGTTCACCCGGTTCGCCTCTGCAGAAGCTCCACGACAATCTGAGTGCCGTCAAGAGGAATTTGGATGCGAGGCAAAAGATGGCGCCTGTACAGTTGGACGCCACCATGAAGCTCAGGGAGGCCGCCCACTTGAAAGGTATTTTATATTGACTCAAGTGAGAAAAATCATACTCAGAATCAAGATGATGCTTTAAAAATAGATCTTAAATTAAGAAACTAACAATTAAGGAATAATAACAATCTCTTTGAAAATGTTGAATAAACTAAAATGTTTTTAGAAAAAGGACCCGATGTTTGAGCACGCCCGCAAATTTGTAAAATTTAAAAATATTGGCAAGCAATGCAAGTTGTTTGATTCGTAGTACGAGAGTAACGAGATTTTTTATCTCCATTAATCCTGTATAGCTCCTCATGTGCCCAAAGGAGACGTGGATTGCTTATTTCCGGGCACGTGGTACGTGGCGGATGTTGACGACCAACATCGCCGGAAGTACGAGCGCAAGCCGTTGACCTCTACCACCGATCAGAAGATATGCTAAGACACAGACAGGTATGAATTCTTCATTTGATGTATTTTTTTAAAAATAATTTTAATTCAATAATTTTTTTTCTAAATTATTTATATACAGGCCTATTTTGTCATGGCCATCCGATTAACTCATTTGGGGAAAGGGCATGCCCATCACCTCTTGCACACAAGCTATTCCACACCTGTAACAAATTTGGGTGAGGCGATCGACGACGTCCACTCCCCGCACAATCCTTCACTTTATTAATATTTTTAAACTGACTCAATTGCACTTGTTCTTGGGAAATCTCAAGTTGGTTGTTTTTTGCTCTTGGTTACTTTTTGCTCTTGGTTACTTTTTTGGTTTCCACTATGCGTGACGATAAGCCTAAAGTGTTATGCAATCAGTTAAAAAAAAATTGGATCAATTAATTATTTCAAGACCAATTGAAATGAAGAACTCTTTTGAGAACTTGAGCGGAAGAACATAATGATAATCATGACTAGCATTGTGTAGATAACAAATTTAGCCGTTTAAGTCAGGTTGAGTTTTAAAAAAAAAACCTAAATCTTGATTGTATCTGGGAGAGAAGTGCAATTGCATCTAAATGAATTTTTTTTGGTACGTGTGCCATGTACCGTTGTTGGAATATAATTAAGAGACTAGTAATGTACGAACAAATAATAGGTTTTAGATTAATTATGTTAATAATAAATTAAATTTTTTTGCTGTGTTTCTTTCGAAACGCTGTATTAGATATTATGAATAATAAAGAAACACTTATTTTTGTTAAGTTTTTCAAACTTGTTTTTGCTTTTAATCAACTAGACGATATGGAAGGAACTGAATTATGCAACGAAAGATGAAACTATATTTAACTGAACGTGTTCACAATGAACAAACATGTAAAGTGCGGTAATTAGCAAATGTGCGCTTAAAGCGCAACTAGAGAAATTAACTACCGTAATAAAAGCATGGGCTAACAGGGTCTTAATCTGAACGACTAGAGCTGACCACGACGTCCTTGTAGAAACTCGCCAGGGCCGACTTGAAATTGTCGATCTCCGATTGAACTCGTTCGATAGTGTTTAGCGTCTTGTACAGCTTATCTACTTTAGTCTTGATCTCGACGTTCGTCTTTTCGTAGTTGTTGTACAATTCTTGCTCCACACCTTGCATGATTACATCCACCTGAAATTGCATATTTTAATTTAAAAGTTCAAATGACCATAGAAAAGTTACTGTATTTGTGTTTTAAGATGGCCATGAAGATTAGTGTAGGCCTACAATTTTATTTTGGCCAGGAATTATTTCTTGCATAATCCATCTGAGCCACCACACTTTTTCGACTCAAAAACGCTAACTGCAGATCTGTATAGTGACCTTGAAGACTACAATCTGGTAACTTGGTTTTCACACGAAAAGATTTTCTTTTTAATTTTCCTCATGGACCATCAATTCATCATGCATGCAGTTAACTTTGTAGTCGGAACATTGTATGAGTGGCCAGTGTTCATTTACAAAATGCACAAATATGTTCACCTGTGCCAGCAGACTTTCACGCATATGATTCAAGAAGATTTCATCGCCCTTCCGTCTTTCGTTCATGTCGCCGTATATCGACCTGACTTCTTGAGTCACTGCCTCCAACATCGCCGACGTCGACGTTGATCCGAAAGCAGCGGATTCACCGGCAGGAACAACGTTGCTGAATTCTTTAGATGAGTCGCAAGGTTCCGCCATTTCTCTGCCAAAAGGAAGCAAACTGTAAGCTATATAAAATTTACTACCGTACATTATAAATTAAAATACCCCCCCCCCCCATTGATCCCAGGGCGATTTCCCTTAGCACCGGTAGCAATTATTCATAGGCCTATACTATACTAGCACAGTAGAGAAGAATGCTGCTAGCATAGGCCTACCGGTAGTTTAAACGCACTGAACACTATAGCCTAGGTCTGTGTGTATAGGGCGCCTAAGGCCGGAATCACTAGCTAATGCACCTCTTTAGACCTGTCTCGAGTCTCGACAGCTTTAGTAACTTCCGGGTTATGAAGGGAGATTCGGCCTATAGCCGGCCTACCATCAAAATTAGTATCATCTGCAGTTCTGCACGTACGTAGGCCCTACGATACGCACATATCCATTACGAATTTTGACTGTATTCTCCCCTCATAACCGGAAGTTGATAAAGCTGTCTTGACTCTAGACGGGTCTGAGATTTGCACTAGTGACTACGGCCTAATTGTCCCTATAAAGTGGCGTTTTTGTTTAGACTAGGTTAATTAAATTGCAGGATTCTTGTAAGAAAGCTAAACTTTTCAGTTTTCACTCACCCGACAATTCGACGGCTGTTCACGTCCATCTTTTCGTTAGTATTTTGCATATTTTGGGGTTATTTTTTTGCGTCTGGAACGAGCTGAAGTTGTCTCCCGCCTTTTAAAATTCAAACGCGCTCTTAAGTTTGACCTTCAAGTGACGTCATCCAAGGACGAACGAGGTTTCTGAAGGAAAAGCGCCCTCTATCGCCGCTCATGTAAACAGCCAAAACAGGAAGGGTTTTTTTTCTTCCATTTCAATTTGACAGTGAAAGTGAAAGTGAAAGTTGTTTGATTTGTAGTTTAATTCGAGTTTATTTACTTATGGCGTCTTGCTTTATCGTTTTATTCGTCCGCCGTAAGCCTTGTAAATGAAGTCGTTTCGCGCTGTGAGTGGCGGGTCAAAAACCGCCGGTCGTTTCAGCTCCAAGGTTGTGGTCAAGAGATTAGGCCTAATTGACTCGATTTATTTGGAATCAATAACCCTAATCAATTATTGTATTCGCCGATGTGCGGCGTTCATTCTTCGCCAACGTTGGCTATACTGTGGCAAGGCGAGTAATAATCAATTTGTTTACATCGACTTAATTACCGGTAATCTAAAAAAGGCCAAAAATAAGCGAACAAAACAGCCCCGAATACACTTGTGCGTCCGGCGAGCAAAACCTATGTGCCGTAGGCCTACGTTTTATTGCAAAAATAAAATCTCCGGCAGCTAAGAATTAAATTCATCTACCGTACGCCCAGCACACAAATGATTGTGCGCAATGTCCATTTAACCGGTCGTTTTACGCCCGGCATAAAGCGTTCGGCATGCTTGACGGACGTGTAACTTTTTATTCCTTCGGCAACCGGACGAATAGGCGTATCCACTATCAAAGTATCAATAGGCCTATAAGCTTATACAAGTGTTTATTAAGGTTTGTACATGCAGGCCTGCATGCACTAAACATACGGTAGGCCAATGGTCAATAGTCATGTTTTTATCACCTTTTAGGAATTTTCTGCGATTTTCATCTTTAAATTAGCATGCGATGAACTATAGGGAACTGGCAAGAGTGTTTGAGGACCGCCATTTTGGTTGAAGAGCGCCACTTTCTTGTAGCGGCCAAAATTGTAAGCTTTCCCTTGATGTTGCTGCCAACACATCCAGAATTGAACCAAATTAAGGTAGTCTTCTACAACTTTCCCAATTACTAATGGGAAAGTGAAAGAAAGAAGAAGTGGATCACATTCGTACGTCGAATCATTTTCTTTTTCTTCTGGATCCTCCCTTTCTTTGACTACCGGTAGGCCTATGCCTAACTTGGACTAAAAAAGTAAAAAGTTAAGCTTTTAAAGTGGTCATCTAGCTAGTAGGCCTACGCCTCCGTCGTCCCAGCGCTCTTGTTCATGGAATAACTTACCAATTTGGCCGCTGCACTGACTGTGGCGCTGACTACTGTGAGGGGTCGCTCGCAGCGCCACCCTGCCAGTTCCCAATAGACATAATCACGAGACTAGAAAGGCTGGAATCAGTATGACTTTCATCAAATCCTGTCTTGGGATTTTTTCAAGTCGAGGCAGCACTAAACTTCATTAGTGATTAGGCCTACAGGCGTAGGCACACTTTTCTCACATATGCTTAGGCCTAGTGTTTAAAAGCGGTCACGTGATGGTCGCAAGAGAATTTAATGGAGATTCGCAGGAAAAATCGTTTACCGTAGGCACTTTTTGAAATCAGCTTTAAACGATGCATTCAGCGTCAAACTACAGTGCGTTGTTGGCCTACCCAATTGCATCGTGCCAGTGCCACCAATTTTGTTGTCACAAAATTGTCACAAGTGATTTGTTTTATCTCAGGAAACCTGCAAGAGTAACAGGAGCCATGAGGACACATCACCAAGGAGTGCACGGTGAACGCAAAAGCCCAGCCTGGACAAAAGGCAGATTCGTAGATGAGCATTCATCGACGTTGAACTACCAGTATGGGCTTACGTCCTCGAAGTTTGAAATAATTTTGTGAGCTCTTAAGCGCTCGGAGCGCGTCGATCTCAGCTGTGAGATGGATCAGGCGAGTCAATGGAAAAGTCGCAATCCAACCACGACCTCCGTCAAACCGGCTCGTTCATTCGAGAGAGGACAAGATGGCTGCGGTTGAGGAATTGTCCAACACAAAGTTGAGGACGCTGGACGTCTTCGAACTTAAAGGTGAGAAGAAAAGCTTGATCGATTATCATTTTAATGATTTTAATCTAATATTCATGTCTCTCAGGCTTTAATCACTACGTGTACATTGTACTGTCTTGTAGATTAGCATGTAAAGATTCACCTGTCTCAACTTGAGAATATACTTAAGACTGTCTTGTAGCCAAGCACTTTGGCGCCCAATGTCGACACATTCACAAGGTCCCATTGGCCCCATTAACCTCTCCTCTCTTCCTAATTAGGAGGTTCTATAGGTTGAGACATAAGTCGATCTCGACCTGAAGAACCTTAAATTCCGTCTTCCAGGCAAACTAGGCCTGCCTATGGCTCTATTTTGCAAGCAAATCTTTCAGGAATTTCGTTTTGTTATTTTTAACTACTCAGGAAGGTCAAGCCATGAAGTGAGTGAAGGGGAGGTACGTAATGCGAGGTATTTACATGTAAAGGGAAGGGGGGAGGGAGGGTAACTGAAAGGATTTTCAGTCTTTCAGAAGCAATGCCTAAAGATGATAATAGACACCATGTGCTTTTCAAATTTCAATGCACTTTTTTGAGGATCCTGTAGACGTTTTTAACTTTTGTGTTAGTTTGTTAGACACAGACAGACACCGGTTCATGATGGCTATCATCTATGGTGAGATTTTGTTTCAGAATCTCTCAAAGACACCTCTTCAGTCCTCATTCAAAAGCTTACAAATTTACAATGCCTCACACACACATAGGCACAAAATGCAGAATTTCTACACTTAAATAAGAAAATCTCTCAAGTGCCTGTAGCTGATTTCTTTGTTTTTTTAACATCTGTATGTATGTAGAGTGTATGTGTAATTGAGTATGCGCGCATCTGGTGTCACATCCGGGTTCCACTTTGCTTGTTTTCGGAGTCTTTGACAGCGCCGCCTAGTGGCGCGCCCCCGTTTTCACGTGTTCATAGCACATAGCATGCCTACTGTATTTAGTTTGTGTACTGTATAAACATGTTAACTTGTGATGTGTATATAAATATATATTTCTTGCGTGTTTTTCCTTCGCACGCATGTCACCACTGGTAACAAGTCAAAACCACCTCAAAACTGGCTTACTCTCTTTGCATGTGTGCGTGTTCTTTTGGTAGGCTAGTCTTTGCTTCCTTGCATGCTGTACGCGCGTTTACACTGAGGCGAGCCAAATTAAACTAGAGGAATTATCAAGATAGTTATCAAATCATGATCATCATCATTATCGCGGGCTGACGCGTGCTCTTGCAGAGTGTGTGTGTGCTAAACGTACCGGTGCGCGTGTACTTTATACTTCTTTACACCTGCGTGATCTCTCGTCTTGTGCGACCTTGTGTGAACTTTTGAGTTTTGAATCAGCGAAATATCTCTTTGGAATATATTATTAAGCCTATTGCTTTTTTTTAATTTGGAAGATATTTTTGTTGTTTTTATAGGCCTATCGCGATTTTGTGACCATCACGTCACCGGACCCATTATTATTATTGGTCGATCCGCGTAACTTTCGATCAATATACCGAGTATACTATATGTACATGTATAACATCAGTAGGCCTATATAGTCTACGGATAGTACAAATTGTTCTGTATAATTAATCAACTAGTTAGGTCATGATTAAGTCCGGCCCGTCGGACGACGACGAGAAGGCCTCCAACTACATCAACAACAACAATCAGTACAAACCGAAGGGTGACTATGAATGATGTATTCATTTACATGTTGTGAATTAATTGCGAAAAGACTTACATGTAGGCCTACCGGTAATTAAAATCCATTATGAATAATATATTTATTTATTAGCCTAGGCTAGGTGGCTTCGGCCTAACTAATAGGCCTAATGAAAGGTTGAATAGGCCTACACAATCTATTATGGCACCGGTAGGCCCTATACAATAATTACATGTAGGTATTGTAGGCCTATGTCTAGGTAGGCCTAAGTATGAATAATTTAATAAGCATAATGGATCATTGTAAATTAATTTAGACTTAATTAGTAGGCTAATTTAATTTATTAATAATTTATTTATTTATTTATTAATTATTTATTCATTAATTAATTAATAATTTAGGCCTATTAATAATTTATTAATTAATAATTTGTTAATTAATTATTGATTAGTTATTAATTAATAATTACCGCTTGGCTAGTCTTAATAATAATTGTCCGAGTCAGGGAAGTGACCGTCGATTTGGTTCGCATGGTGGGCTGGTACTTGGTAGGCCTACATCGAGACCCGTATCACGTGGTATGTGCTACTCTAGCTCGGACATTAGTAGCCTATTACATGCTAATGGCCTAGTATAGAGATGCGAACTTATGCGTTTCAAGAACTCGTATTCGACGTAAGCTTAACCATAAAGTGTCTGTTGAATTCTGAATATTATTATTATTTAGTAGGCTAGGTTATTTAGCAACCGTCTTTTATTTATTTAATGACGCGCGAACATTGCGAATTTTAGCAAGCAACCTATCTTGATGCATGACGTTCGGCCTACCTATGCCTAATTAAGCCTAGCCTAACTAATTACCGTACATCTAGACTTATTGTTTGCATTATTTCGACAATTCGCTAACGACCTGCGATTAGCCCACAACCAATGACAAAAGTAATGAGACGTAGTATCGCCAGATAACTCATTGTTTCAACATAATTACTTGCGCGTCACTTCCTGTTTTACTAAAACGTTCCTGATTCGCGCCTTTCTCAACATTAAACAGCGACGTTTCACCCACGATATTTCGCACATAGACATGTTCTCATCGCCGGCCCTGCCTAATTTAACCATCCATAATGTGATTGAAGGATTAAGCTTGCTTCACATGGACCAATTTGTGCTTCGAATTTCAGGTAAAATTCGCACACGATCTCATCACGCGACAACTTTTATCACTTGCTTAGAGCATATGGTCGAAAGTGGTTACGTAATTAGCAAAAAAAATCGTCCCATGTGAAACCAGATAGTCTAGGAGGCTAGGCCCATTTTAAGTTCACGAATGCGAACGATTTTTCGCTACAATTAGCTGATCGTTAGGCATAAAGTAAACTTTTAGCGAACTCTGTCCTTGAAAGATGTTTTCAGATTGAGATCGATAGTGGGATGAGGCGTAGATCGTGGGATATTGATTTCAATTCCATTCATCCTTTGTTGTTTCATGCTTGTTTACATTAATTCTTGGTGGTCGGTTATTTATTTGCATTGGAAGATACAAGCCAGGGTTTATATGCACCTACACATGGGCTGTGGAGTCGCACATCAAACGCGTTGCCAATCGCGACACAAGGCTATGTAAACAGCAACATTGACTTATTTTGTGGGGCAACAAAGTACATGTAGGCCTACCTGTAGCGCGAAAGATTCCGATTGGATGAAACTTGTAGGCTTTTTGAATCCTACTAGAAAGGAGTTCGTTAAATCATTAAAGGGGCAACTCCGGTTTATTTTGACGTATTTGATTTATTTTTAGACAGGATAAGCTACGCGTCAACGGAACGCTAAATAATGACGTCATTTCGACTCATTTGTAAAATATCCCTGCTTGGAGTCTAACCAGATCCTGTCTATTATTTATTTTGTTTATTTAATAATCATCACTATTCCAGTCTAATCGGACCATAAATACCAGATTAATAATTTTCTGAAATTCGGTGCTTTTTTTGCAACTTTCCTGAGCACTTCCAGTGCGACTGTGTTACGTGACGCGTCTGCGCTAAAGATTACATGAAGCTGTGGGTTCGAATCTCGTTTATGTCATGAATTTATTTTTGTTTGTGTATTTATACCTAGCCTAAAGTTAAAAAAATTGTTGTGGCTGCAAAATTATTATTTGTTTGGTGGTGATCGATTAGGCCTGGTTAAAAATAACTGTAGGCCTAATTAAAAAAAACTTTTCTACACAGCGATCGTAAAGGGATGCAGCGTAAAAAGTTTAGTTTTCAATAGGCTATAAAAAATGTCCTTAATTTAACCTTGAGTGCCCCTTTAATATGTCCACAAGCGCGTTAAGCATACGCTCTTTAGATTAAAAGTCGGCTATTTTACGCCGCATCGTTTTGCTCCAGGTTCTAGTTTTAGCTTTTACTGTGAACGCGTCTTAAGGTCACCCTGGAAATTTGATGAAAAGGCTAAATACTAGCCCAGAGGGCTAAAGAAGTAAAGGGTCAATTGTTTTCTTTTCTCAAACTGGGTGATTAATAAATAAAAATAATAAATAGGTTTAGGCATAGTGTCGCTGGACACAGATTATAAAGTATAGGTAGTATATAGTAGCACATGTTTCAGCTGGCGGTTAAGATTTTCCTCGTAGTCCATTTAGTTGACCTTGTTTAGGAAATTAAACGCCATCCCCACCCAACCGCCTTAACCCAGTTAAACCTTTTTTACCTTTAAAGGCGGGTTTACAAT
>JAQIYI010001920.1:0-10529 GCA_034700265.1 Polyzonium germanicum
GTATTAATTCTTTTTAATGACAAAAAACTAATTAAATTATCTGCAATGGATATATTTATTAAATATAGTTATTAGATTTTAATTGAAACAACACAAAACGATTTTATTTTTTTAATGACCAAAAAAAGCTAATTAAATTATCTGCAATGGATATTCATGTATTTCATCATCATGATTTGTAAGACTTTAATGCTTTTATTTTGTTGTTCTTCAGCTCATTTATTGGTTTTCTTCACGATGCGCCTCTCTCCTTGTATAGCTATAGTTAGCAACCTTAACCTAAATGAGAAAAAGAAAATAATATCCTCTCCAGAAACTAGTTTTTACTCCATTTCAGGCTTTTTTTTATTATCTTAGCTGTCAGCTAAAAATTGATTTTTAGTTCCGCAGCTTCTCGCTAGGGAGAAGCACTTGCCCGGCAACTTTCATTTTGCATTTATTTTTATATGGGGGCTCTGACCCCTTAATTTTATAACACACATTTTTGCTTTGCACATTAAGAGCTCTCTTTAATTAATAATGTAAGCCTGATTTAATTAATTAGAAGACGAAGAGATGACATTTAATTGAGTAGCGTTCAAAAGGGGCGAAGCTTGATTTAAACTTTGATGATCTGGCAACACTGGGCGCGGCCATCTTTGTTGTCCACCCCTTCGTGCCACCCACTCTCGTTCGCCGCCGCCGCCGCCGCCGCCGCCACTTCCTGGCTCTCTTTACAAACAAATCACCATCATTGTATAGTGCTCCACAAGGAGAAAATTCCTTCAAAAAGAGCGTAAAAATATCGCTAAAAATGGCTTTGCCTCCCGGAGGTAAGATATTTATTCGTTGATGATTTTTCGCAATCCAGATATTCTCACTTTGTCGCATTTCATTTCAATATTCAACCTGTTTGACGTTTGTTCGGATGTGCGTTCTCCGTTCCCCCCTTTCAATTCAAGATGGCGGGTTGCCAAATATGGCGTGGAGATGTTAGGGGATGGAAAGAAAGAAAGAAAAAGTCTAAAGAAAGGTCATCGCAGTTCAAAACGCTCTTGTAGTTGCTTATTGCGTGATAATCGGAGCCGATACCGTTGTACGCATTGATCTTTCATTAGGGTTTTTAGTCTACAATGTTTAATACGGTGATCAGTCGCTCCCTTTGATAAGGAGGGGCTTTAAAATCGATCTGGGCAACCTGTGGCTCGCGTGCCAGGTGTGTGGCCCTTTATTTCGTTCAGAAATCAGTTCTTAACTAGGTTCTTCTAACGCAAACGCATTATTAGGCTACTCCTTGCATTCAACTGGTGTAGATAATTCATGTGTTGATGATCAAATAGTTAATTAGTCTTGGAGTGTATGGCTAATTTGTGATTAACTGATTTTACTGATTAGCAATAGGCCTACATATGGTTATAATAAGCAATTAATAATGATGCTCTGTGTGCTAATTGGGTCTAATCTGCATTCAAGCAGGCCTGACATGTATATGTTCATTGTGTAGTCTATAATAAGACTACCGGTAATTAAGTTGCCCAGTTACGTCTCATTAACATTTTTATTGGCTAGTCCGGCTTAGTTTGGTTGTTTGTTTTTATTATTAGTTTTTATCAAGATTAATGCAGGGAGGCTAATTAAGCGAATAATTTGTCATCACTTAATTGATGTCTTTCACGCTAATTAATTTTGTACGCCTAATTTAAATCGAAATAGGGCTAGACCTTAGCTTAGTGATAGTTTATATACCTAGGTCTAATTCTCAAAATATGCAGTTTATACACCATTGTGATAAGAGGTCATTCATTTTAGGCCTATTAAATATAATTAGCTGATTAATAGTTTCAGTAGGATAACATTGTTAGGCTACCGGTATTTAGTTTTATTTTTCTATTTATTGATTTAGGCCTATTTATTTACGCGTAGGCTATTTATTTTTAATCATGTTTATTGTATTTAATTATTTGTTAAATTTTTATTTATTTAAATATTGTAGGCCTATTCATTTTTATTTATTTATTTATCTTAAGTACGGTATTTAGGCCTATTTATTAATTGTTTTCTGTTTATTTATTAATTTGCTATTAAGATCTAACTAATTAACAAATTTAATCAATTTGTATTTCATTTACATAGGCCTATTCATATTTATTTTATATATTTATTGATCTAACGTAGGCCTATTTAAGCCTATTTATTAATTTTTTATTTATAGGCCTATATTTTTATTTATTTATTTAGACCTAGGCCTAAGTTTTAATGATTATAATCCGACTGGGAATTTAGATAGGCCTAGGCCTGTATATTTTAACTACGAGCTCTAGACCAGTAGGCCTATTCTGAATGTTAAGTTTAGTCTCCTTATTCAAATTTTAATAAGCTGTTTTACACTTTAGGGGACCTAGTTTTGGGTAATGTTTGATACCGTGAACATATCCAGTAGTCGGCGACATCAAAAAGGTTTTTTTGCAGGCTATTTATAAATCGTGAGGCCCAAATGCATCTTTTAGTCGCATAAAATTGGATTTCGGTTTCATTAATCGATAATCGCCATTTT
Source organism: Polyzonium germanicum (assembly GCA_034700265.1). Lineage (NCBI taxonomy): Eukaryota > Metazoa > Arthropoda > Diplopoda > Polyzoniida > Polyzoniidae > Polyzonium > Polyzonium germanicum. Next base: position 2,534 of record JAQIYI010001920.1, read on the forward strand.
AGCAGTGGGGGTTTTATATGCGTTTGTCGAGATTGGTGATCAACCTGTGGCTCGCGTGCCTAATAGTTTTTTATCTCCTTTTTTATTTCGTAGGATAAATATGGATATTAGGCTCCTCGTAATGAATTTCTCTGAAAGCATCCGTTGTTTTTTTTTCAGCTCATTATTTTCTGTTTAGGCCTGATCCTCCTATATGGAGCACAAAATAATAATTCATCAGGGTTAACGGGTTGGGGTGTGTTAAAGCGGACGCCATTGCTGCTGACGTAAAACTCCTCGTCTAAATGTCATTGACTTTAAGTTCTCAAATACAAATGGCGTCAAGTTGGGCCCTTTTTTTTCTCGCTAATGTAGCAGGAGGCGCTTCCTTAATTGCGTACAATTCTAGTTGAGATTAGGCGGTTATTGAGTGTGAGTGTGTGTGTGTGTGTGTGTGTTGAACTCAATTTGATCTCAGTCTTTTAATTTTATTTTTTATAAATAAATAAAATAAAAACATTTCCGTCAGGAGTGCAGTCATACGAATCCATTCTTAATAATTATAAATATTGCCTTTCTACTTTCTCAGGCGTTAATGGACTAAAAAGCGACAGTGGATTTTAATCGACCGTATCGAATATACATATGTTTAATATGCGTTTCTTTCGATAGGCCTACAAACCCTACATTGTATATATCTTGGGCAGGGTGTTGGCAACGTAAATACCTTGACAAAAGATTTTCCTTAAATTACGTAACTTCTCATTGTTTCGGTTTTTATTTTCATGCTTTCAAAATAACTTTAAAACGTATAAAAAAGAAGTCGGACGCAATTTTTTATTTTTTATTGTCCATAAATACCATAAAAATGGTGAATTTTAAATCAGAATAATTTCTTATATTTGTACTGTACATACATTTTTTAATTATTCCATAATTTTAGGTACCGTATTTTTTTTTTCCATATTTTCTGGACATTTTACGATCCTAGTCACGTTACAAGCTTCTACATCTACCAATAATACTTCATGAGACATCTGTTAATTTTAAAAATTTGTATTCAGCCCGTTGTATTCGGTCTATTAAATACATAGGCCTAGAATAAACATTAAATCGAGTTTGGTTAGATCATAAATTCATAATGACGTCACCATCAAACAAGTATGATGATCTAGTGTAAGCTAGGCCGAAATCTTTTGGATTTTTTTTTATTTATAATAGTGACGTCATTATTTTAGGCCTGATTTAATATTCTGTTTAAATCCAACCTGTACGCATTGTTGACACCTGTGGGATATATAGTACGTGCTTACAAGGATCGCATTTCGAGGAAGTTTTTATTTATAAATTTACGCCTAACTAATAATATTTTTCCTGTATTTTTATTATTTCTCAATTTCCATTTTTCTTTTAATTCCTTTGTTAACTTCCCGTTTAAGTTTTGAATTTTTTTTTATTTTGATCTCAAAGAAATAATCTTTTGTGTCATTTCCTTATTAAGAGTGTGATTAAGATTGGCTGTAAATCCAATTGTCTGTGCAGTTAAATTAATCACGCGATTATATGTGTACATCCAGTGTACCATACCCTCATGATAAGCAAGCAAGGAAGCTCATTTTTGTAGTTGCCAGCCACTGGGTCGACGTGTGACGTCACAATTAAGAGCGGGGAGAGCTTATTCTTTTGAGGAAGACAAACATCTTAAGACGATCTTTATGGCCAAATCTAAAAGTGATCTTGGCATTATGTTTAGTAGATTGTAATTTGAATGAATGAATTCGAGATCGCAATGATGATGATGATGAATTTCGTTAAACTACATCTGCATTTGCTATTTTCTATGACAGTTCCCAGCAAACCGTCCCATGTGCGGATAGTGCAAATCACGAACAACATGATCAAACTGGAGTGGTCACAGCCGGACAATCCGAACGGAATCATTCAGGGTTATCGACTCTACTACATGCACAAGAACTACACGGACGTGCGCACCCTGAGGAACCCTGAGCCGAAGATGGAGTACGTCCTCACTGATCTCGGTATGTGACGTCGAGAAAAGCTCGCGAGCTTTATTGCTCGAATATTTTTGTGTTTGCGATTATCTACATGAGGCTAAGTAATATTATTAAAATTTAAATTTATTATTTTTATTATGTTTAAATTTTATTAGAACCGTACCGGGCCTACAAAGTATGGATCAAAGCGTTCACGTCGAAGTACGAAGGAGAACCGAGCGAGATGTTGACCATCTCGACTGATGTCGAAGGTAATTATTTAAAATTTTCAATCTTACCCCTATAATGTATTATGAGTTGATGGCGGGATAAATATGGCAGAAAAACCTCTTAAATATGCTAAAGCTCTGTTATCATTGAGAAAGTACAGATGTAGGGAATGACAGAAAGTAGGGAATGACAGAAAATAAGGAATGAGAGAATGTAAGGAATGACAGAAGGTAGGGAAGCGTAGAAAGTAGGGAAGGACAGAAAGTAAGTATTGTAAGGAAGGGCAGAAAGTAAGGAAGCGGAAAAAGTAAGGAAGCGCAGAAAGTAAGGAATGACAGAAAGTAGGGAATGACAGAAAACATGGAATGACAGAAAGACTATGCATTCCATGCTTTGTGCATATCATAAAAGCTTTATGATATGCACATACCGTATGCAGATTAAACCCAGAAATTTAGCAAAAATGAAAGGAAATAAATATGCAAATTATGCTAAATAAAATTTGATTGCTTGGATTCGGGGTTTTTCGAAAGCATGACCCAGCTGCTTGCATATAACCAAATTCCGTCTCAATCTTTCTCTAAATGTTTGTATTTTTTTTATTTTATTTAAAAAAAAACTTCAGGTCCTAGTTCTCCGCAGATACTGAATCTGACGTGTCAGTCGCACGACACTCTGTACCTACAGTGGCAACGACCGCACCTCTACTACCATCAAGTGGACTATTATTACGTTCACTATCGGTCCGAAAAAACTTGGGACTTCAAGCATCTGGCAATCGAGAGTGCCAGCAATCGAGAGGACAACACCGTGCGTGTTTTAGTTTTCTTTTTATGACAGCGCTAGTAGGCCAAGCAATTGTTAGCACTTATTTCTTTATCGTGACGGCGAATGTCACGTACTGGCATTTAAAAGTTTTATTTATGCGCCTTATGACCATTAAATGGCGGCACACGTTGAGTTTCCAGTCTGGTAGTGGTCCTTCAGTACTTGTTTACCGATTTATTTGAAAGAGCTCTTTAATATTTTTATCCCAGATGTTCATAACAAATCTGACCGGAAATGCTATGTACGAGGTGAAGATTCGTGGCTCAACCAGAAGTCTCGTTGATCGCTCGCTCGAGTACAAGGGAGCGTTCTCGGATTCTAGAAAGGTTCTTCTACAACCTCGCTGCTCGAGACAGGAACTTTCGCGTGAGTTTTTAGTCTTTGATTTGTATTTTTAATTTTTCTTGGCATCGCCGACGATTACGATAATGGATGACATTTTAAAACGTATTTTTTTTCTTTGCCGCTGCAGTATCTAGCTCTACTCCCATCATCGCGGACCCTGAGTACGTCAGCGCTGGCATGATAGCCGGTCTGGTCTGCGCATCGTTCACCCTCATTCTAGCCATTCTGGCGCTAATTCTGTGGCGGTGAGTCACACCGATCTTTATATTTTTTAAGTTACAAAACTCCTTTCAGCGAGTGCGATACTTGTGGGACTAATAAATCTCCCATCAAACTGAAGGAACTTGCGACTGATTCGCGCATTTGCGATTTGGATCATTTGCTATATACGTTAAGATAGCCATCAATTGCGCACATTGTTAATTTTATTAATTTATTAGTTAATTCATATTTATTTTAGCTTTTCAATTAATTTATTAGTTGCTTCATATTTATTTTAGCTTTTGAATTAGTTTATTACTTATTTCATATTTGTTGTAGCTTTTTAATTAATTTATTAGTTATTTCATATTTATTTTAGCTTTTTAATTAATTTATTAATTATTTCATATTTATTATTTATAGCTTTTTAAATAATTAAATTTATTTTTTAAATGTAGGCCTTACACTTAATGGAATAAAATCTTTTCTTTTTTATCCTTTAACAAAATTAAATACTTCTGTATTAATTAAATTAAATTAATTAATGCGAATTACTCGTATGTAAAGATCACGACATTCGTGCGACAAGATTTCCCTCGCGATTTCAATCTCCCTATAATTAAATCATTGCTCAACTTAAAAAAAATAGCGTGTTCATAAAAAATGAAAATGTTTCCTGCCAAGGTTTAATTTGGTACCGGTCCTCGGTTTGTTTAAGCCGCAACCTAATTTATTTTGCCAAGCTGTGCAAATATTCACATACTTGCTAGCAGCCTATAGCTAGCAGGACCTCCAGCCTCGCTATTAATTTGGAATATTGCCACCGTGGGGAGATTATTATCAAATTTTATGCCGCGTATACAAAGTTCATTTTTTTGGCGGCCAATGAAGCCTGTGGCGTTATTTCCGTTCTTTGCGGCGGTCGTGAGTCGCGCACACGTCACTCATAATATAGCGTGAGTCGACGCATTTTAGGCCTTTTTGAGTTAACAGAAGAAACAGTTCGGAATTAAAATGCCTAGCATTGGTTACCTGTTTGTCAAGACCGTAGTGGACGCGGTCGCGAATCTGAATCCGACGACGCCTTCTACGTCGCAAAACTCCGCCAAAGTGACGACGATCAAGACGACCACGACACTCAGCAGCGTCGACTCCGCCACTACCAAATGCGGGAGATCCGCCTTCTATCGGTCATATGAGTGAACTTTAAACTTTAGATCGCGCAATTTTCTCAATATTTAGGTCTACTATTTCAAAATGGATTAATTTTAGCCGATTTATTGAATTTTATTACTTAATAGGCCTGTCTGTCTAGCCAAGTGATCGTTATTTATGTTGTTTATTTTGAGTGGTTAAATAGACTTTAGATTTATATATCCTTGGGGCGGTTGTGAGGAAAAACTTGAGCGCGACTTGAGACTGCATGTCTTTCCGTTGTAGTCCTATGGATTTAAGACAGTCTTAAGTTTTCCTTATAAGTTATAACCCATAACATACATGATTTACATGTAAACTATACCGGTACTCAATTGTTCCTTTTTTAATTGGCAGAAAATGTTTTCAAGGCAGCTATTACTACCTGGATGATCCGCCGCCACCCAAGAACAACGTCGCTCAGCTCAACATGACCGATATTTACTGTGATTTTCACTTCATATTTCATCATTTAATTATTATGCATGCAAGGTAGTCGAATTCAAAGTTTTGAAAAAAATATTATTATCTTTTTATCATGCAGGCGAGTCCGAATATCCGTCTATACCAGTTCACCTATGGCCGAAGCACGTGGCCAATCTACATGCCGATGGTGACATTGGTTTCTCGAAAGAATACGAGGTTAGTTCTAATCCACCGTAAGCAAATTCCTCATTATTCTCCAACTCAAAACTTTAAATTTTCCTTCCAACAAATAAAAAAATCTTTCAGGCGATTCAGCAAGCGACCATGAGCGATATGCTGGCTGAACAGTCGCAAACGACCGACAACAAAGTCAAGAACCGCTACTTGAACATCGTCGCGTACGACCACAGTCGAGTCGTTTTGCGTCAGATTCCTGGTCAAAAGAAGTGCTCCGACTACATCAACGCTAACTATATTGACGTGCGTGTGTTGTCCAATTTGAAAAGTTCAATCGTCGCGGGCATACTTGGCCTATCGAAGATTTTTTGTTCCCCGTCCGTGTGTTTAAATTTGTTTTGTTTTCTTGGATTTTTTTTTTTTGCTCGTGCTCAGGGCTACTACAAGCCGAGGGCGTACATCGGCACGCAGGGTCCGCTTCCATCCACATTCGCCGACTTCTGGCGCATGGTCTGGGAGCAGAGGGTCGTCATCATCGTCATGATCACGAACCTGATCGAGCGGGGGCGGGTAAGCGAAAACACAGTACGTCATCATCCCTCTTTCTTTCTTGTCTTTGTCTCTTGTTTTTCTCCTCCCAGTAGGCCTACATATTCCATTTGTCCTCCAAAATAATGGATTTATTCAAGTGATGGAATTTCCAATGGCCAACTATCATTCTGACGTGCTGCATACACTTGTGTGACTTAATTTGTGTCGATCTAGACGAAAGACAGAAAAAGTCACAAGTATAGAATGTTGTTTCAGATGGACGAATTTTCGCTGCGAATTTCTGTTAAATTCGCATGCGCGAACTGGGGATTGAAACCGGAAGTGAGAGAGAAGCCATCGCGCTAACATCAAGACATATCAGTTGAAAAAAAAACATGTCTGTGTTTACGAGAGTCAAATAGATCAATACATCAACTCACCTTGTAAACACAAATATAGACTCGAAATATGAAATGCGAGGGGGGGGAGGGGAAGACATGAATTGATGCCCTCAAGCCTAGCTCTATAGGCACCAGAGGAAGGGGCTCCCAGGACGCGAACTGTAAACATACATCACATCGCACTACTAACGACAGGAACGACTGAGTGATGAAAACCCATCGGCTTCTACTCTGGGCAGTCAGAGCATTGATTTTCGAATGGACAAAATGCGCTTGCAATGCAAAGCAAAATTAGAAGAAAAAAATCCTCATTGATCCTCGAACGCTAAACACGTTCAAGATGTTGTAAACACAAGAACGAAAAGAAAAACAAACACACAGAAATGGGGGAAAGGGGGAATGGAGGGAGGGGGGAAACAACCATGTTGAATTTTTTTACCTTCATTTTGCATTCTGCCAATGACCCGAAGATGGGTATTCCTCGAGGACCTAAAGGTCCTTTGACCTGATCGGCAGGATCGGGAGTCCAATTGTAGAAGACGTAAGAAGACGCACACCACTACAGTATATGATCATGTCGACCATTGGGATTCAGTCTCGATCGCCAACTGAACGGTAGCTACACAAAACACACCTGCTTCGACCAGATGGTGTGTTGTCCAGTAGTACGTGGCGGTGGGGTTCGAACCCCGGCTCCCTATAACCCCTGCTGATCAGAGGTGAGGTTCAACTCCCATTTTACTCCTCCTCCTCCTCCCACCCCCTTTCCCTCCTTTTTGAGCAGAAAGTATGGAGAATAATAAAAAAAAAACTATTAAGCCCGGAAACCGTGCTGAAAAGGCACCTCACATTATGTTCGTCGCTCGAACGAACGACGCATTCGAGCGAGATCGTACCCTGTTTTGTGCGGTGAAAAGTCCGGGCGCAAGAACGCGGCAGCTGCAAACGATATCACGTCAAAGGACCCTTTTGACGTTCCTGAAGCGCACGTTTGGCGCACGTAACGCCATCTAGAAACAGTCAAGTGAAATGAGAAACAAAACGTTGCCAAATTGTCCGAATTTAAAGGGACTCATCCAGTTAAAAAAAAACATTAAGAATTCAACATTATTTTTTAACTATTCCGCTTCTCTTTACGGTCGCTGTGTACAAGAGAAAATTGAAATCGGCCTTATAGTTTGCCTGGACGTCGAAACGATGTAATGCGATATCGATGTTTCATGGAGGGCATCGCAACAACTTCCTTGGTATTCAGCACTTATTTTTAACAAGTGCTTGATACAACGTTTTTGCATGCAGCAAATAATAGCTATTTACTAACCTAATATTAAAAAGTCATGTCGCATACAGGATTCGAACCCACAGATGCATGTTGAGGGGTGACCTCTGGCGCATTCTGGCGCAGACGCGTTAGGCGGTAGCACAGTTTTACCGGAAGTGACTCGGAAAGATGCAAAAAAGGCGCAAAATTTCATAAAGTCGCAACTCTTGTATTTATGGTCCGATTTCAATCGAATAAATTTTGATAATTCTAAAAAAAATTAAATAAGAAAACTAAAATAAAAAACGTCACAGTAAACTGGAATGCCCCTTTAAGTTTCTTTCGAGCAGCAAACTTTTGGTTTTTTGGAAAATAACATAAAGAGGATAAGTGAGGAAAATAAAGTGGCAGCGCTGGGAACCGAACCC
>JAQIYI010001921.1:0-10527 GCA_034700265.1 Polyzonium germanicum
CGAAAATGTGAAAATATTTTCCTGTTGAGGACGTGTTCTTTAACTTGTTGTTAAAATGTTAATTCTTTAATTGTTGACAGCCTATGAAACTTGGTTTAAAATATTATTAATGTTCACAAACAAATAAAAAAGTTACAGCTTGTAAAATCCCGTTTTTCATGGGGGGTGAATAATTTTTTGAGACACTGTAAATAAACATAAGGCCTAACGAAAAGTAAACGAAAGCAACGAAAAGTAACGAAAGCAAAACCTAAATATAAATATTTAATAATAAAAATAATCAAATACGCCTAGTAAAGTAGTAAACCAAGTACGATAAGTAAGTAGTATTAAGTAGGCCTAATATACATTGTATAAAAATACGTAGAATAAATAAATAAAAATAAACATCAAATAAATACGCTGGATCCATTGAGCCTGAACTCCTTGTTCGGCCAGAAACTTGAAGTTGGGTAGCTCAGAGGCGTTCAATTTCTTGATGTAGTCGTAGCGAAATCCGTCAAACGATACGACGACCACAATAGGATGTTCAGAGATCTTGGCAGACACGGACACGATGACCAGCCATAATGACAGCAGGCGCGTCAAAGTCATTCCTGACACAATCATTCGTAGCCACCGTCCACCTGCACTTGGAAGTAGGACAAACAAACATAAAAAAAATTAGCTCAGTGGAAGTTTACAAAAGACCTGATAGTGATAATAACCTAATGCGATAAGCGTCGAATTCGCATTTACACAATTTTGTGCCTGATAACACAGGAGTAAAATTTTTTTTGGCTAAGATAAATTAATTGAAACAAGTCGAGAGCGGCTTAGGAAAATTACGTCATTTTGTTTCGACACTCTTGATCAAGATAAATAGAATTGACGCGCGTAACGGATCTGTATAAATCCACAGGCGTCTATTTGTCTGTCTATAATCTACAAATCATATTAATTTATCTCGCAATTTAATGAAAATAAATCTGAAATCCACGCTAATTGATGTACGCATAGTCAAGAAAAAACTAAAAATCCCCTTTTGGAAATCGAGCAATGTGATGTGCATGACGCAATGCAACCTCAAAATATATGTCATTGATCAGAATGATAACTGAAAGAAAAAAATGAAAATACAAAAAATAAGCAAAACATAAACGAGGATTTTCGACATCGCTGTTTTTGAGATTTATTCATTGTGAACCAATTAAAACGTTCGAACCCGCGCTCGCTTTCTTATCAAGTTTGTGACGCGAATTCGCAGAGATTGCGTGACTACGTACTAGTACGTTAGAAGAGCTAATAAAATCTAAAAAAATTGACAACAATCAAGAACCGCAATGCACACTTTGAAGCTAAAAGGAAGGCCTAACAACATCAAAGCTGGAATTGACCCGACTCAAGCCTGGCTCAGGTCAAGCAGAACGTGAGAACTCCCATTGATTTCATCCAGGTACAATGGTGCATGAGTGCAATGGGAATTGTCACGACGTGCTTGGAGTACTTGAGTCAACCCTAAGTCAGTCTTCTTCTTAATCTTAAGTCAGTTTGGCGAAAAGATCTTCAGCGATAACACAGTCTAAAGATTGAAAAACAGAAAACAAAACAACAATGAGTGGAATACCAGCGAATAACAAGGAAAAGAGAGAAGAAATAAATGTACATAAATTTCATTTGATCTTTTGAAGTTCGCAGTCAGATCGCACTCGTTTTAAATATCCAATCGCCTAATTAGAAGAAATTGTCCGAGCGAGCGTTAAGAGAATCGTGGACTACCATACTAGTTTTCAGCATATGAAAGTTAACTCTCGCTCGAACGGATCACATTGCCACTGCCAAGTTTAAAATTACTAATCGAAAAAAATTAAATAAATAACAAATTACGTCAATATGCAAATTCACTAATAAAAAAGGTGTAGAAACTTAGCTGAATTTAGAATCATTGATTTGTATTCGTTACACGACGAGCACACGTCAACATGGGTGGGGAAGAGAGAGTGTAATGAGTGAGATTAGGGCGCTGTTTGATTTGATTCGCATCATTTAATGCGAATCAATTGATTTAACCAGAATCAGCATAAAGGATGAGACATTTTAGCAATCAAATAATACTATTTTTGTCCTGCAGACTAACCCACTGAACCAAAATCCAAACTTTATTAACTTTTTATGGCACGTTAAACAATTAATTGTGAAAAATCAGAAACGATGATATGATAGTAGGCCTATTAAGCAGTGGGAATGTGATATCTGCAATTCTGTGAGATTCAAAGTACTTAAATAAGTCTCTAGAACGAAATACGAAACTTTAAAGAATAGAGGTACACAAGGACTAGTATTTTTGGCAACAAATGATCAAAAGATCATTAAGGATCTACGCCTAATCTAAGCCTACCTGCCAAAATGCAATATCCAACTCCCAACTATATAGCAAACCAACACCAATATATATATATATTTTTTTCCTGAACTTTAAAATATGAGTTAAAATGCTTACGTGACGAAATAAGTACTTAAAAATAGGCTAGACGCCATTTAGGGTAAAATCTAAACGCGATTTTTTTTAATACTCGATTAATTTACGCAAGAACTAAGAAGTGTTAACCTGCACCCAACCCTGCGTGATGCACGCAATGACGTTGTGTGTTTACCCTAGCGTTAGTCGTAACGAATATTAAAAAAACCACCGAGCCCACTTTTTTATTTAAAGATAACCTAGTGTAACGTCAATGGTCGAAAAGAAGCCGATGGTCCTCTTCGGCCGCGTCGACGTTCTCGTCGTCAAACATACGGACAGGACTGCGTTCGCGCACTTTCCTCTTCATCTTCCTGATCTTTACTCTTTTCATGCGCAATCGAACGATGGCGACAACAGCTACCAGTACGCTGAAGAATAGCACCAAGCTTATGGCTGAAAAATATATTTATAATTAAGATTTCAACGTTTGATCCAACTAACAGCAGCCACAAGCCAGTCAAAATAGTAAATATCAAAACCCTGAGTTGACACCCAAGAGATATTAATGATTAATCTGCCGAGGTAGTCGCAATTTAAATAAATAAACAAAGTATGATCATTCTGTTTCACCGGCAAAAATCTTGTCCTCCAGATCCAGGACAGGGTAATTGCGCAGAAGACTTTTCACCACCTCCATCGACGCGTTGTTGGGCGTCGATACGATGCCCAACAAGTGACATCCGAGTGGAAAGATGTCGACGTTGTCGAATGGTTTGGACACGAACCCTTGCTTGAATTGCGGGCCGTGAGCCACGAAAATGGTCTGCATTGACATCAGCGTGTTGTTGTAGCCATGATTTCCGGTCGTCGTAGCTGAAATTGGGATACGAACAAATAAGAGGAAAACAAACAAAAAACTATTTCTTCGTCACTTCCAACAGAAACCTACTTCGAGGCGGACCAGTGCGTTCGATGTCCAAGTTGAAGTGCTCATCCATGCTGACGACGATAGGCATAATTCGTCTGCTGTTTCGATAGTAATAAGATTCAGGAATGTCTTCTTTCTCGTAAACGGTGAAGTTGTAGTATTTGGACGCGTTCAAGAAGGCGTCGTACACTTCCTGTTCGTAACCTTTCAAGCGAGAAGATAAGAATTTAAAAGAAAAATTGAAGGTGGGCGAACTTAGTTGCGTGATTCCCACCCCGAGTGGGAACCACGCAACTTAAATAATTACCTTCGTCTGGAAGGACGTTCCAGACTGGAGAACCGCCGAAAGCCTTGAACAAGGAAACGTCCACGAAATCGGACATGAATAAATTATTCTCTTTGGGGATATCAGTCATTCCATGGTCGCTCGTTATGATCAGATGGACGCTATCGTAAAGGCCAGCCCGTCGCAGTTGCTCCTGAAGATAGCCCACGTTGCGATCCATCAATTCTACGGATTCGATTACCTCAACGCTCTCCGGACCGTACCAGTGTGACGTGTTGTCCGGCTCGTGAAAATACAGGTAGACTAGGTTGGCAGGCTCAGAGTCGCGCTTGAACCATTGGATCGCGGTGTCGACTCTCTCCTTCCAGGGGATGTGGGCGTTGTAAGCGACTTTGTGGTGGGCAGTCTGGTTTCTTATTCGAGCGTCTGCACCCGGCCACATTATCGATCCACTGTAGCGATCAGATGCCGCCATCTGATTGAGAACCTGACGAGTTAAAAAAATATAAAATAACTAAGTACCGTAATTAAGTATCTTACGAGAAAAAGATGATAACTGGGCGAGCGAGCGCAGCTTAATGCACAAAACAACTGACCCAGAGAGGCAGACCACCGACGTCCCACCATTTGGCCTCCAAGTGCGACATGTCAAACGTTTCGTTCAGCAATGGATCGAAGAACGAGTTGCCCACGATTCCGTGGCTCTCTTCGTGCATTCCGGTAGCTATGCTGAAGTGGTTGGGGAACGTCTTGGAAATGTATCGTGGCTGCATCCAATGAGCTCGCACACCGTTCGCTATCAACGCGTCCAGGTTAGGCGTCCTCATCGTATCGTTGTCCAGATAGTCATAACGAAATCCGTCGAAAGATACGATGAGCAGCAAGGGATGGTCGGACAGCGCTGCGACGATGTCGATGAACAGCAAGTTGAGCAGCAGCAGTAGGCCTAGGGCTAGATCGCGACGTGGCCGTGCGTCGAACCTGAGATGTCCAATCTGATGCCCGCATGATGAGAAGGACATAGCTTTCAAGAACGACGAAGCGAATATGTCGAGCTTTATTCAGACAAGAGGAATAAATTAAAATTATTACACGCAGAAAATGAAGGACATGCAACGAGACGATCGAGAATGTATGCATGCAGGACTAGGCATATTCTTATTGGCTACCGGTATGTATCAACGATTGCCAAACACAATTAAGTTGCTGACTGTAGTGAGATACACGGTACGCTCGTAATTTTTTTATGACATTGACATCATTGTATTGCATAATTAGACGTTTGGCCTAGAGCGTCTTCATGCAGGGTGAGTTAACAAACATGCACACACGTCCTATGAACGCGGAAGGGGCTAGGTATCACGTGGGCCTAAATGTACTGGGTAGGCATATGTATATGTAATTATGTACATTATAGTGCGATCCACTTTGAGAATTACAATTGACTATTCCTGATTCCAAATGACTGAAATATGATTATGGCTTCAATCATGGGGCAATAGGGCTGTCTCGACTTGAAAAGATCCCAAGACAGGCAGAAAAGTATCCGTTTTTTCTTCATTTTGTCTGAATGGAAAAATGAAGTTTTCTCAGCCTGTCTTGGGATTTTTTTAAGCCTAGACAGTACAGAGCTCTAAACGGCATTAGTGATTTAGTGATTAGTGAAATTTGTAGCAGCGCGCGTGATGTAGGCATATGACCTTGACCTACCGGTATTACGTCTTGCTTAATTTCAACCAAATACAATGCAAAGCCAGAGATTGATTAATTACAAGGCAAGAGGTAGGTGAAGGCCTTCAATAAAATCCAGAAATAAAACGAAACAAAATGAAATGTGGAGGAATCTACAGAAGCATAGGCCTATGCAGCTGGTTTTTTTTAGATGAATGCTAATTAGGCCTTAAGAAGCCCTTCTCTGCACCAGTTTAAGATTGTTATGAAGATGAAAACGTTGCTAATTAGCTTAATATTAAAAAGTGAAAACAAGTGGTTTACAGGAATCGCTTCGGGCACCGCGGCTCGTCAAAGTCGCGCGAAAGTTCACCTCCGGGCAGACGCAATGACGCAACAGCTGCTTTACTGGGCGCGGCCATCTTGGATTTTTACCGCTACAGCTGGCTGTCGCCAAAACCCGAAACGACACTCGCAAAAAGTAAGTCCAAAACAAATTGCAACTTTCTTATATTTCGAATAAGGCAATTTCCGCCAATATCGCTCAATTAACGTTTCCGAATCAAATTTGTGGAGAAAATCTGAACGGAAATGATCATTATGGAAATGGTGGGCGAAGAGGTCACGTGATCGTCTGCGTTGATCGCGCCAAAAAACGCCCGCAGAAAACCACTTGTTGATTCATTTTATTCGTTCGCGTGTGCTGTCATCGACGCTCATTTTATGCCTTTTCTGCGATTACAAGTTTGTTTTTGTTTTTATTAAAGTTTTAATTATGTCGTCGTCGTCGATATCAAGTCACGCAACATACGCAGAAGTGGCGAACATGATGGACGACTTAAATCTGGAAACCGACACCGTGAGTTGCGAACGAAAGATTCAAAATCTTAACTTGTATATCTTGCAACATGGTAACACCGTTTATCCGAACAGTTGCATTCATTCCACGTTGAAGATGAAAGAAAAAATGCATTCGAAGAAGTTGTAGGCATATTAAAATAATAATAAAAAAACCAGATGAGAAACAGAGCTGTCAGTTGGATATCAGTTCGTTGCACTCCAAAGTAGTTTGGTTTAGGCCTGGTTTAATTTATTTTAAATTGCTTCTATAGCCAGAATAAAATTGAAATTGGAAAAACATAATTTGGCCTAACATAATTAAAGTTAGTCGTTTAATATAATAAGTTGGTCGTTTAATTTTAATAAAAGCTAGTCGTTTAATTATACGAATAGCTTAACTAATTGTCATCAAAATCAATATATATAGGCACGTATTCATGATGATGCTTAAGCTGAAGCTGATTGTTTTAAAAGCCGGTGACGAATTAAGCATCGCAGATAAGCGAATGCATCAGCTGTTTGTATCTTCAACATAGAAGATGAAGCTGACACCTGAAGTAGAAGCTGAAGCTGATACAAGTTAATTAACATGAACTGGTAATTGATGAATGGATTAATTAGTTAATTAATTACGCCTAAGTTGTTAATTTACGTCACATTCAGTACCTGATTAAGGCCTGAAGCTGATGTAAATTAACGTCTTGATAATACATTTGTACTTCATTCATTTATCAATTCGTTAATTTACATCGGCCTCGCGGCTTCTACTTTTCAAAACTAATAATTAATTCAAAAACGGAAGCCAGTTTAATTTAAACGCAATTAACTTCTCTTACATGTAACAGTAGATGCCTACCGGTATATGTAGGCTATATTAAACTTATTCAAGCTGGGGTGTCGTCTACACTCATTCAGTAAATATAGTTGCTAGACTAGACCTGTTTGCGCACGCTGTACTTCCTGTTAATCTACACTATCAGACAGAAAAATCATAAACCAAAATAAATATCAACGACCTTTTTTTCTTTATTGCCTGACATGCATTCATAGATGCATAAAATACAACATAAATAAGGTCTAGCGTGGGCGCACGAGTCAACCATCTGTCATCTCTGCGCTTGAAAACAACTACATGTATTTTTTTTCCCAAATGACCTCAGGCCTCAGCTGTCAAGGGCTCTATTTATTTGTATTTTTTTATTTGTTAAATTAATTAGGTTTAATTCGAGGGTTTAAGTCATGGAGCATCATGCATATGGCAGCTGTGAGGGTCAGAGAGTTTCCACAAAGTTGAATTTTGAGGGCCAGCCTGTCCATGCAGCTTCGCTCCACACATTTGAATGCTAAAATTAAAAAGAGCAAAAATAAGTTGGCCCTCAACGCCTCACCTAGGCCATCCATGCATTTCCTCCTCCTAATTTATTATTTGAACTCAACTATTCATAGACGTACATGCATATGTCTACTCACATAACAGTGCATAATAAATGTGCTTGCAGATAATTACAAACTATACAAAGAGATGAAAATCGCCGAGCAATTGAAAAAATCCTCAGGATGTAGGCCTAAGCTGTGCATGATTGTCAAGGATTTACAATACCGAAGGCCTACATGTACACATGTAGGCCTACATCTAATGGAAATGAATACATAATAAACTAAATACAAATTGCATGGGTCAACCAAGTGTCTCACTTCCTGCTTGCTTGATTGCTTGCTTGGCCTAGGCCACGTCCAATTAGAAAGTATTTTTTAAATTGTTTTTTTACTTTCTGAGTCTCCTGACCACAATATGTCAAGATGGCTGATGCAACAACAAAGAAATTTATTTATTTGTTTATCTAAAATGGCGATGACGACGTCGACATTGTTGCACGTGAAAGCCGCAAAACAAGGCTAAATTTGGACATGTTTTATATTCCTAGAGATATCTTTCCTTTTGAGATTGATCATCAGACATCAAAAGTTGAGCTGACTTCATTTTCAAGTCTTGTAGAGTGACGCAAGCATGCAGCCAAGCCTCAGGCCTATTATATATATATATATAAATATGACGCTAGTTACCTCGACTCGCCGGGTCATTTAGTTACTACCTGGTTTGAAAATTATATTTAGGCCTTAAGAGGGGTTTTTGTTATAAAAGCTATGGCAGGTGGGGGCCGGCATTTCAGAAAGTACCAGCACCACCACCAACCTGCACTCTTTGAGAGTTGAGAGAAACAATGTTAATTGTAGGTCAAGGATAAGAAAAAAAATCACGTTGTAGGTACTGTATAGAAGACGTGTTTCCTCAGAAATCTTTGCCAAAATACAATGTATACGACTATACGGGTACGAGCTTATTGCTTATTCGCAACGGCAAGTGCCAACCCACGCACACACATGTTCATGTTGTTCAGAGAAATACTACACCGATTTTAACCCTCATTTAATCTGAAATTAATTTTTTATTCTTATTATTAAACCTTGTTTTATTATTTGAAAAACAAATCCATGTAGGCTGTACAAATTTCTCAAAAACGCCCACTCGATTTTTTTCTAAAAATGCTTGTTTGAATACAGAAGATTTGTTGCATCACCCTGTATTACCTTTAGGCGACTAAGCCTAGTACGTGTTTGCAGTGTGGACCAAAAGATGGCGCTGCATTTCTCATTCATTGATTTCGACTGTTTACCAGATTTATTCGATAGCATTCAACCAAATTGATGGATGACATTTCTAATGATGAATAAATACATGTATATCGTTTGACATATAAGACTGGTAACCTGAGCTTAACGTGCATTTTGTGCCAATTAGCGAGCATACAAATCAACCACAAGAACTCTGCTAACTAAGCCTAGGCCTAATTCAAAAAAATAATGAGCGAATCAGCAGTATTTAACCCATACATAAAATGATAAATAGGACTCGATGTAAATAAAATAAACAAGTAGGTCTGCTACCGGTAAAAAATAAATAAATATGTCGATGTGGGTTTAATCAATAAGTAAATGGTCTTTGTGGGTCCATGCATACCGTAATTCAATTGCAGATAAAGTGTCGCGCCTAGTCCGATGATTAATTTACGACAAATCTTTCTTGTCGACGTTACGCGTGCGCATGCATCAGTAAAGATCGTTGTTTACGATGACGCGCTTATGTGTTATGTGTGAGCGTAAAATCCGCCCAGTTCTGTCGTAAGAAGATGCATTCAGTGAACATTGAGCGCGTATGGTCAAGCGTTCATACAACAAAGGCTCGACCAATTGCTCTAAACTTGAACTAGGTCATCTTCTTACGACAGAGGGGAGAATTGACGCTCAAACGTAACGCGCACAAGCGCGCCATCGAAAACGTCTCTTTAGGCTCATCATCGGTTATCACTTCCGGCTAAAAGCCGTTGTTTCATTTTGGGAGGAGTTGCTTCGATGGCCATGCAGATGATCATCATTAATAATATTATAATAGGCGCGCACGGCGAGTTAGGCCTGCGCCCGAGTTAACAAAGCATTAAATGTTGCGTCGCTGATCAAACGAGAGGAGTTAAGTTCTACGAATCATTAACACGACACAGTATTCAAGTAATCTAATGCGTTCAGCCAGCCAGCTCGCTCGGTTCTCAGGTACGGCACGGTACTTTGGAGACCAAATTCTAGGGACTTCCCCTGGGCGCATGCGAGTCCTTGGGCGTGGCTCGAAATTCTGCCAGGCTAGCTGGCCCGAATACAATGTACGTGTGTGGGGGCGACAGAAGAACTGAACGAGGAGAAAAAGAAGAAAATAAATTATAAAAATAAACTCCCGCCAAGACGTTTCTGAATCGTTTTGATAAATTACGGAAGCCTAAAGGAGACAGTCGTGATTTTATTTTATTTTTTTGTTGGAACACTCACGACTCAAGAGCAAAGCTCTTGCATAAGTTGCACATTATAACTTTTCGAGCGTTGCGAGCGTTGTTACCATGGAAACCATGACGGTGTCGGCAACGCCGCATGTGTCGTCGAGCAACGCAGGCAAAGTCGTAGTGTGCTCGAGTCGGAGTTGATCCTTTTTTTTATTATTTATTTATTATTATTATTATTATTATTATTATTATTACACACTTTTATTTAACTTGGGACCGGGTCTGGTTCTTTCTTTCAACCACGAGGGAAGAAAGAAAAAAAGAAGGAAAAAACAAAACGTCAATACGTGGTTTCGAACTCGGGCATTTCGTTTTGCAGTGAAGCGTTTATCACTTGCGCCACTTCGTATTCTGTTGTATATAGATTTCAGAAACGACATAACATGCATTTGTATACGAAAATTACGTGAGCGCAACAAAAATGACGAAACTGTGTTGCCAGATACCTCGGTCAAGTTTTACTAGCTGTTACAAT
>JAQIYI010001922.1:0-10526 GCA_034700265.1 Polyzonium germanicum
GAATGAAAATGACGAGATAAAATAAAAATATTATCGTGTAATATCGTGCTTCATCGAAGGAACAGTGAGTTTTTGTTTTGAAAATCGGAACTGTCGCTTCCCCCTTAAAGTATCATTGCGTAGTTCCCCTTGAAAAAAACAAAACCATGCTTGGTGTAAATTAAAACACGAAACCTCTCGACTGCTGTACAACAATTGCGGCCAAATATTAAAGTATCATCTTCAATGTGCCATATGATTAAGCCTACTCGTGATTAAATGCGTTCATCAAAAGTGGGGTGCTAGGAGCCAGTTATTATTTTTTGTTTTTTTGTAATTCAGAGCTCAAGTTATAAACTTCCAAATTGATTTTATTTATTGGTCTACGTAGGAAAGGCCTGAGAAGTAGAAGGAGGGGGGATGTTTGATCCGGAATGGGGGGGCCTCGCCAAAGTAATTTCCGGGCACTGCATTCTGGCGCCATTTTTTGTTCACTTCTTCCAATGATTACATTTTGGACGCTGCAGTTAGGCCTAATCAATAGCCTGGCAACTAAGCCTACTTGGCAACAGGCGTATATATTAAAGACAGTAGGCCTTAAAAAATTGCAATCTTCACGATAAACCATAGGATCAGTGACGAATACAATTGCAACATGGAGAGGCTGGGCTCCCCATTGTTACCAAATGGATTTCATCAAGCTAGCCGGGTTCACACTCGAGAGGCCTAAATATATCAGACTGGCTTAGCCAGCATCAAAACTGGTGTAGCCTACTATAAAAAACCTCTAAACTAGGTGTGACGTCACAAAAACTCGACGCAACCTTTTGTGCGAAAGAATGGTCAATTAACCAGGTATGAAATCAGGTTTCGTCGGGTCGCACGATAAAAGCGCACAATGCAATTCAATCATGAGGCCTAGAACAAAGTTTAAAAAAAATGCTGCGCAACCACGCAGGCGTACAACATTTTATGCGAGTTTGTTGCACACGTATTGTAGATGAGGCCTTGCGTAAAACTAACGCATTTGACGCTTTTCTTCAAATGTGAATCCAGTACAATCCTGAAAATCGCTAATTAATTGAGTTAAGCAAATGCAGAGTTGATTAAGATTAAAATCAAATTCATTTATTTTCTTGAAATTTATTGAAACTAAAGGTTGATCGTGAACCAGAAACGACCAGAGACGAGACGTACGTCCGTTCGGCCTTGACCGTCAACGCCACCGAGTCCGCCACGTTCGTCTGTCAGGCTTTCGCCGCGCGTGACGACGCAAACGCGACGACGGCGATCATCGCCGATTCCAAGACTTTCGATGTGTTTGTCTCGCAGAAGCAAGGTAGGTTACAACCGGCTAGCCTCAAGCATTTTGGCCGTCAACGAATGTTGAATCTGGCAACCGTTGGCAAACCGCCTTTGGCAATAATGGACAGCAACGCGGTTGCCAATGGTTACCAGCGTTTTATTCTACATTCTTTGACGCTCAAAACGCAGACGCAATTGACCATACATCAGCGCCGGTAATGACGTAATATTGCGCAGACAAACTCTTGCCATCCGTGGGCTACTGCGCTCCGTACAACGGCCACGTGTGCCGGCCCTACCTGAACGGATCCGGCCTGGTGTGGTACAACATGTCGCACGACACGCCCGGCGGCTGGCTTCACGAGCAGCTCACGATGGGCCTGTGGGAGGAGATGATCAGCTCGCTGGTGCCGCCGTGCCGCCACGCTGCCGAAGTGCTGCTCTGCCACTACGCCTTTCCGCAGTGCGACCTCATCGGCGGAAGGTCCTACGGGAAACCTCTGTGCCGGTCAGTGGACGTCCAGTAGGCGTAAACTCGGCAATTAAGCCCAATTAATTTAGGCCTCATGAGGCCCAATTCTGTACATTCCGGCCTAAAAGTCCTGCCATTTGTCCAATTGACAGAGAGGACTGTGTCGCAGTCAGAGATCTGTTCTGCTTCAACGAGTGGGCGATGATCGAGGACAACAAGCAGCGAGGAATTTTCTTCAAGTCCCGCGGCCATTTCCGGTTTCCGCACTGTGAGAGTCTGCCCAGCTCGGCCAACCTGTCCAATCCGCCGTGCTCGCACGCCAAACTGACGGACATGCGACAGGAGGAAGTGACCGGTGCGAACTTATGACCAGAGAAAGGGTTACACTCAGAAAAAAAACAGAACTTTAAAAGGCTGATGATTCGCATTGAGCGATTTTTAAGATCTTTTATCGCGCGATCCGACGAAACCTTTTGCTGATAGCTGATTGATGCACGCATGTCAGCAAAAGGTCGCGTCGAGTTGCAAGATAAAAAATGGCACAATCCGAATGACATTTAATCATTGATGGAGCATTTCTAAAATCCAAATTCGCGTTCGCAGTCGAATGCATCTTCGGCCGAGGTCGCTTCTACCAGGGCAGCGTGAACGTGACGAAAGCGGGCGTTCCGTGCCAGAAGTGGGACACGCAGGAGCCGCACGCCCATCACCGGCCTCCTAGCGTCTTCCCCGAGATCAGGAACGCCGAGAACTTCTGCCGCAACGCCGGCGGAGAGGAACCGCTGCCCTGGTGCTACACCATGGACCCTCAAATTCGCTGGCAGCACTGCGACATTCCAAACTGTGGTGACAAATCCAATATATTCACTAAGTTGGTTTCACGCAAGGCGAATTATTTTGCTGCGAATTCAAAGGCGTAAATTCGCATGCGAACTCATATCAGTACGTGACCACTGTACTTTTGGCCACCAACCCTGATGACCGTGTGACGAAATCCGAATTTAACGAAAATTCGCAGCAAAATCTGTCCGTGTGAAACCAACTTTGTTTTAATTAATTTTTTGATAAGTTGGTTACATGTACAAAATTCTGATTTCATTTGCGTATGAACCTAATAAACGCATCGTATGCACGTACGAACGTCAAACGTAAATCGTGAGCATTACGTCAAGCGCTGTAAGAGGTTACCATGTCAAGGTTATCAGTGATCGCTTACCTTGAAGGGGGCAGATCATTTTTAAACTTATTTAATTAAAAATAATTTGACAAGTTTCTAATAAGCTAGTTTCTCATGGACGAAATTGACTGCAAATATCCGTTAAATTCGCATGCGAAGTCACTCCGCTTAGTGGTCACGTGATGCGAATTTGACGGAAATTCGCACCCAAATTAGTCCATGTGAAACCAGCATAAGATGTTACCATTGTTACCCGTTAAAAAGGATAAAAAAATGGTTTAAAAAGGTTCAAAAATGTTAAACCTATTTATTTAATATCTTGATTCAGATAACGCGAGTCTCAGCTTGGACGTGGTCGGCACCGACTTGGATGATCGTGGTCGGCGCAGCGGATCAGATGCGGACGCCGACTCGTTGTTCTCCTATTGGCTGACGCCCACGTTCGTGCTCGTGCTCAGCTGCGTGGCCGTCAGCGCTCTGGTGGCCATCCTGTTGGTGTTCCTGGTCTGCCACCGACTGTACAAGCACCGGATGGGCTACAACGCGACGCCCACGCAGGACGTGGAAATAGACCTGGACAAGCTGCCGTCGAACATGGCCTACCACCGAACCGCGGCCAAACTGAACCCGAAACTGGAGGCGCTCGAGTATCAGCGCAACCAGATCATCTACATCAGGGACATCGGCCAGGGAGCCTTCGGACGAGTCTTCCAGGTATGTGCCCTCACGCATGATGGCCATCGAATATTTCCGGATTTTAATATATTTGTTCTGCTGCGCAGGCGAAGGCCCCGGGACTGATCAAAGGCGAGGAGTTCACCATGGTCGCCGTGAAAATGCTGAAGGAGGAGGCGAGCGAGGATCTCCAGAGTGATTTCGAGCACGAGGCCTGCCTCATGTCCAAGTTCGACCATCCGGTAAATAAAACTTAATGGTATTAATTTTAGCTTTGAAGGCTAGGCTACGTACGGTAATATACCCACTAAATTATTTAATACAATAAATAAAAATATTTCCATAAAAGAACATCGTTCGGCTGCTGGGCGTGTGCGCCATCGGCAAGCCCATGTGCCTGCTGTTCGAATTCATGGCCAAGGGCGATCTGAACGACTTCCTGCGCTCGTGCTCGCCGTCCAACTACATCGTGCGCGGCTCGTCCGGCGACATCTTCAACGACGTCAAGCTCGGCCACGTGGATCTGGTGCTGCTGGCGCGGCAGATCGCCGCCGGCATGTGCTACCTGTCCGAACAGAAGTTCGTCCACCGAGACCTGGCCACGCGCAACTGCTTGCTCAACGCCGACATGGTCGTCAAGATCGCCGACTTCGGGCTGTCGCAGAAGATCTACGGCTCGGACTACTACAAGGGCGACGAGCACGACGCGATTCCTGTGCGCTGGATGCCGCTCGAGGCCATCCTCTACAACCGCTACACAGTCGAGTCGGACGTCTGGGCCTTCGGCGTCGTCCTCTGGGAGATCTTTTCCTTCGCCTTGCAGCCGTACTACGGACAGAATCACGAGGAGGTGGTCAAGTACGTGAAGGAGGGCGGCGTTTTGCACTGCCCCGAGAACACGCCGAGACCCATATACGAACTCATGAAGCTTTGCTGGCACAGAAAGCCGTCCAACAGGCCGGCCTTCAAGGCTATCTTCAGGACGCTGTGCGCCGTGCAGGACGAGATGGTCAAGGGCACGCAGAGCAGACCGCTGCAGCCGCCCAAGGTCCACGTCTGAGCGGCTCGACGGGCTCACAAAGCAGCGACGTTTTGGCCAAATTGAGAATTGATGAAAACTAAAGCAAGCTCAAGCTGCATATGCTAACGTTAGCACGCCGTCAGCTTTAGCTGAAAAATATATATTGAAGCTCGAGCTCATCAAGAAATGTTCTCTAAGCAAAAAAAAAAAACATGTCGAAGCTGAAGCTGACACAGCGGTTTGAGCTCAGCTTCACCATTAGAAGCTACTCAGCGATCAGTGTTTTTTCTAAATAAATGAATGAAAAATAATTCTGTAGTCTTGTAATAAAATTTTTAATAGGCTTGAGTCAAACGAGTGTTTAAGTAAACATTGCCCAAACAGAGAACAATTAAACACATAGGCTAGGCGCGCGAGTGTCACTGACTCAAGCACATTCTCAAGACTGACTACTGGCCAAATTAAGGTTTGCATTGCAAACTTTAATTTGGCCAGCGGTCGGGCCGCGCGATAAAAAACGGACAGTCAAAACCAGCCTTATACTCGTAATACTTACTCGACATTAAGAATACTTGAAAACATACTTGAAAAAGGTTGGTCTTTTTCTTCTGGGACCCGTCGTGTGATTATGGCCACTTGCCCAACGTGTGCTTATGACTAGTTTTTATCCAAAGAACAAACTGTGTGTTTGTGGGTGTGTGCATCGGTTATCAAATGAACCAGATGATACAGTGGGTCAGAGGTCGCTCTCTGCACTCCGGACCACTAGGGGTTACGGTTCGCTTCCTTCCTCCATACCTTCGATGTTGGTGTTGATGTCCCTTGGTTCTGTTAGAGCCTAGGGGTCTGTAATTGGGTGCGTGTGACCTGTGCACCCCGAAATTCTATCATTACAATCATTAACAATGGCACTGGTTGTTGGAGATTTCTCAAGAAGCCTCACGCTAGACGAAAAAAATAATTCAAAATTCATCGTAAACATGGAGGAAGAAAAAACCACGCGGTCACCAGGCACCAGTTAAATTGTTCAGAATCTGAGCAGATCATTTTTTCGTTCTTTGAAGAAAAGAAGGTTGAAAGACTTGAAACCATTGAAGAAGTGTTAAGAGACAACATGCGGCCTCATAAGTGAGCTGTTCCGACACAGCTCCTTAAAACACCGTATTCCAGTTTTAGAAGTGATTTTTTAAAGACCTTAACTGACTCATCGAAGCACCAATCATGCGAGTAGGCTCAGTCCAGTCAGAATAAAGTCGGAAACCCCCTTTTGTAAACCTCAGGAGTGTTGTAGCGCGCTAGTCGGAAAGGTTTCATACTTTGATGGTGGCTGTGTTGTTGGGTAACGATGGCGGATGACAGGTGTACAACAGCGTGGAACCCAAAACAATTGCTGTGCCCAGAAGAAAATAGCTGAACAAAAAAATGGGGAAATCTTGTCAATTATTGAGATTGGAGAAGAACTACAAAGGTACTGAGAAATTCAAGGTCGACGTAAAGGTTAAACACATAATACGGTACGATTCTAGAACTTATTTTTCGATTTTGCAGGAAGAACTTTCCTTCCTTAATTTCAAAGAAAATATATATATTTTTAAGTTTAATCTTAAATATGTATCACGGCTAGTAAATATATTTTTCAACATGTAATTTTTTGGAATAATTTCTCAATCTATTAACGACAGAGAATATTCTTCAGAAGAAATAAGTATTTGGAAGAATTTCTTCTAAATAAAATATTTATTTTTCAATAAGCGTTGCAAGCACTTGGAAATCCATTAATCCTACTAGGCCTACTGTGGCCAAAGTTCTTAACGTACCGTGACGTCGTCAGGTCGCCCAGAATGTAATAGGAAACGATGACGGAAGAAATGATGGACAGAGACGCCGCGAAACTTTTAAGAATGTTGTCAGCATATTTGATGACAACGGCCACGAGAAGGCCACCAAATGCCTGCAAATATAAAGCTCTCAATTAACAAGAAAACATTAAGCAGAACGAGCAAGCAAGCAAGCAATCGAACCTGTAATGCGACCACGATCCAAGTGATGAGATTGTATCCTTGGAAGAACCCGTTGGACTTGACTGCGTCGAAGTCGTTGAGGACGACTCCGAAGGTGCCGAAAGCGAATCCGAACATACCTTCAAGGGCAGGCCTACACTTAACTCTAGTCTGGCAAATTGAAGTGGCACAAGTAAATTGAAATTTGAAATTTGAGTTTTATCGTTACCCAGCTGCATGTTTCGTATCCAGAGAGATTGAGGCGTTCCCTTGAGGATCTTCTCAAAGTAGACGCCCGCGAAGCCGCTAGAGAAGCAAGCGGCAATGACAGCGAATAGTCCGACCAGTTGAGGCGTGGATGACGACAGGCTCCAAGACCTGGTGCTCATCGTCGATGGCGATCCAGTCGGTATCTGCCATATCACGGCAGTTGTCACTGCGCTTGCAATTGATCACAATTGAAAGGCCTAGCCTACGGGCAGTCACAACGTACTTGCACCAGAGCGACGCCCAACACGAGGAACAGAAGCGAGATCCATTGGAGCGCGCCGAGACGTTTCTTTAGCAGTGCCACTGAAAACATGGCCGTCGTCAAGATCTTCGACTGGTAAGTGACCTTTGCACCAATGAATTTTGCACACGTTCAGTGAACAGAATAGGCCGAGCTATCCGGAAAACAAGCTGAACACGACTTGAGACTGTCTTTCCAATATAATCCTATGGAGTTTATTAGGCAGTCTCAAGTCGCCTTCAAGTTTTTCTTGTAAGTTGTAACTAATTAGGGATTCCATCGTTAAGGCTCATTGGCAAGGCAAGCGATTTACATCATGCACTCTTAGAGTCTTGCCGCCAAAGTCCAAGCTTGAGGGGAGCTTAAGTTTACAACCTCATACTTAAGACAACGTTTACACAGCATAAGGATAGGCCGGTGGTAAAACGTGACTTAAGGCGTTACTTTTGTGCAACCTGTGACGTCATAAATATGCGGCTATTTTGTAGGCCTAAAGGTAAAAAATCGCAGAAAAGATTGTTTAAATTACACTTGTGGCCACTGTGTGAACCGAGCTTAAACTACGTTAATCGCCAACCAATCAGCAAACGCAGAAAATAATATTAGAAAAGCAACACCGCGTGCGTGTAAACCATCACAAAGCAAACAACAGGGAGAACCAAAGATGACCATAAACCAAACAAGGAGAACCAAATATGGCCAAAAACCAAACAATAAGAGAATCAAATATGGCCAAAAACAAAACAATAAGAGAACCAAACTGGGGGTACCGGTACTATAGAATAATTACTCTAAACATGCATAAGCTACATGTCATGTAAGCAAAATAAACCAAGCGCAGCAAAGTAAGCAGCTGCATGGTCTGCAATAAAAAAACTCGGGACAAAATGCAAACAATACGTTTACGTCCGTATCCACAGTCGTTGGGTGGCCGCCGGCGGACTCTTGGCTAAAGCACGTGACCCCAGGTCTCTCCTCGCACTTTGAAACGATTGTGGATACCGACGCTAAGTTCGTGACACGGTTGAAGCGGTTTTTTTGGAAACCTTCTTCTACAAATTCTAAATCTAAACAACAGACTTGAGAATGCAATAAGCAGCAGGTAGGCATAAAGCGGACAAAGAATTGTTCTAGACCTCGACTCGGACATATAATAGGCGCCAACTATATTGCCAACCTAACCAGTTCAAGTTAGTTTTAAACTTAAAGGAGTGACGAATTGTCACTGGAATGCAATAATTGCATCAAAGTGGTTCCTACCTGATAGGTGGCCGCATCAAGATTCGTGAGCGCTATGTAGAGCAGATTGTTCTGAATGACGTAGAGTGCCGCTGGAATGAGCATCTTCATCGTGTCCCACGGTTTGAACGCGATCTCGTAGCTGAGCGTGGCCATGCAGTCGGTCACCGCGAACCCTGTTCTCAAATATAAACAAATTTGATTAATTTACTGATAAGATAAGTAGTCGCAGTTAAGCGAGCGGGTCGACTCACGCACTTTTCTGACAAAGTATGACGCAACAGCAAACGAGAACTTTGCAGACCTCGACCACGACGACCGCCGTGGACGACAAATACTGGTGTCCATCATCGCTACGGCCACTGGGCGTCCGCGAATACCTGAGCACAAGAACAAGCGACGTTGTCTGGACGATCAGGATGCCCAGGCTCAGGTACTTGAGCAAAGCGCTTGACCCCATCAACTGCGAAGGGAAATACAAATTGCAAACAAATTAGTTGCAAAACGAAACACAATATTTTGCATTTTGGTGATTAGGAATAAATATAATAATCAGAAAAATATATGTATCCTGTCTGACGTAAACAATGACATTTTTTACGGCAAATAAATTTAAATTTCCAATTAAGTAATTAAACCAGAGTGAAGGCAGCCTAGCATAGACATAGTTAATAGCTAGCTAGTTATTTTAGGGTGGTGCTTAGTTCATTTGGGTGCTTTTTACCAACCTTCTTTTTTTATTTGTTTTATTTCTGTGAAAAAGAAATTCATTAAATTTCCTTTTAATAAATGTGATTATAATTTAGGTCGCCTGCCACGCCTCCAATTATTTTATGGCAATTGTTTTAGCATTAAATAGTTCATAATATTTTTGGCCTCACATGAGGGCCACCCTAACGAACAAACATGTACATTTGACAGCCAGGCAGCCCGGCAGCCTTTTGCAGGCCGGCCATCGGCAAAGACGTCCCCATCGCCGTTGAACAATTTGCGTTGATCGCTTGGCATCAGGCCTATCGTTGAAGACATTTGCATGAAGGATTGAAGGCCTTCATGAACGTACGGCTCGTCTAGGTCCAAGTTTTCTCTAAATACGATCAAGGCTAAGTACTTTTCTACACGCTTGTCGGCTACAATATTGTGAGCAAAATGGGATGCTCAGTTGCTCACAGCTGCGCATGAGAGTAAATGTTTTCAAGAGAATTACAAACTCAAGCTGATAAAAGAAATGCTTTTTACCAATATGATTGGCTACAAGCAAAGGCGGCAATTGAATGGCCACATGATGGAGTTTACTACAGATGGTAGGTCTATCGCGTGATATTTTTTTCACGATGTCTTCAAGCAGGGAATTTCTCAGAAGTTATAATTACGGCTATAATAACGACCAAGCGCGTAATCTGAAAACAGGTTCAAAGGGGGGCAGCTTCTGTAGATCATCATAAGGCCTACGGCCTATCAGATAGCCTATGGCCATCAAGGCCGAGCTAGTTTATTGCACCCGCCTATAATGGCGCGCGCGTTCACAGAAAAAGTACACATGAATTTGTAAAGATGCGCCAAAACGTATCTTAGCTTTGCTGGTTTTCCACTTTTTCAGGTTTTTTTTTAATTACGGTAGGCCTAGGCCTATATACGCATTCACAGTAGGCCTGCAGAGAACACCATAAATTCTGCACATAACCATTACTTCACACTACTATAGCTACTACAAGGTATATACATTGTAGTTAATAGGGATGCGCCGATGTATCGCCATCGGCGCCGATTGTACGAAAAACCATGCATCGGCATCGGCATCGGCATCGGCATATCGGCAAAATTCCTGCATCGGCGCATCCCTAGTAGCTAATTAACTTTAGGCCTACAAGCTTATTAGCTGTGAGCGCTGCAAGCTAGGCAGACAAATATATGAAAAATATTGCTTATTTTACGCCACATGTTTTGCTCCAGGTTCAAGTTTTAGCTTTTAGTGTGAACGCGCCTTAGTTGTCCATTTTACAGGCCCATCAATCGCGTATTCTCTGTGTGACGTCACTAACAAGCGTGTGAACACGATAGGCCTAGATTATTAATTTAAGATATTTATTTAAGATGATTAATTAAATACAATATATTTCATAGGCCTAGCTACTAGACATTACTAG
>JAQIYI010001923.1:0-10523 GCA_034700265.1 Polyzonium germanicum
ATAATTTTCTTGGAAAAGGGCCATCAAATGGCGCTTGATCGATTAACGAACAAGTGAGTTTTTGTTTCGAAAATCGGTGTCGCTCTCCCTCTTTAAAACATGTAGGCCTACAGTATCTAATGGATGACGATGAAGCCCCTTCTTGCTCTTCACGAGAGAGCATACACGTAGAAGCGTTCTAAAGAGATTAGCAACAGCTGGGCATGCAACTACACGTGTAGGCCTAGCTAACATTCCTGCCACGTCAAAGAATAAAAAAATATAAACGAGAGGGGGATTTTTAGTTAATTGCAAGCAGGCATAGTAAAAATTCAAGCATTGATGAAGCTCTTGTCGGCCACTGTCTCTGCCACGCAGTAAAGATCACGGTACGGTATGCAAATGAGTTCATTTTGGCACAATTGAATGTCATCGATCATAAGCGGAAAGGTTAAAGCGCGTCCATCACACAACGTGACAACTGACAGGGAAGGGCTTGAGCCCAAGAGGGACATTGCAAAAAATCAATCTTGCCGGTCATGAGGTCAATGGGTGCCAGGTGACCCTCAATCAAGGGCCTGATCATCCCTGATGCACATACGTCACTTCCGGAATTCTTCACTAACGACTAAATGTCTAAACAAGGCCGAATAAACTAGGCCTCGGTTGGCCGCAGGCCGTGGCTCAGTTGGTTAGAGCTCGCTTCTACTACTGACCACTGGGGGTTAGGGGTTCGATTCCTTCCTGGATCCCTTGGGTGTTTGTCTTGCTCCTTGGTTCTGCTAGGGCTTAGGGGTCTGTAATTGGGTCCACAGGACGGTACCTGTTGACCCCGAAATCCTATCATTATCATTAATAGGCCTAGTCAACGAGAAGGCTAAAGTTTGACGTCATGTGAGCATATGAACAAGAATGCATTTAAACAGAGCGTTTGATACTCCGTTTAGAAATGATGCCAAACTCTAGGCCTAGTGTCCACGTTAACTTTTTCATCTAGGCCTATAATACGCCGTCTTATTACTGGTATGTAGGCCTAGTGCAATGGATCGTCAGAGCGAGAGCATTTTTGCCGGCTTTAGGCTGGAATCCATAATGACTTTTAGAGCTGCCTCGACTTGCAAAAAATCCCAAGATGACGTCATTTCTCCATTCTCTCTGCATAAAAAAAAAAATGACGTAGGCCTAGGCCTATTCTCAGTCTGTCTTGGAGATTTTTTCAAGTTGATACAGCTCTAAAAGTCATTAGTGATTCCAGCCTTAATCTTCATTTCTCTCTTAGGCCTACCTCGTAATTGTAGCCTTCTTATTTTTTTAAATACCGGTAGCCCCTAAAATCGCTTCGCTCGCTCGTTCAATTCGCGATACCGCCTTACGTGTAGGCCTACCGTAATTCACCAATATTTTGCGTTAGTTCGAGGTGTGGGGTTCGCTTACTGTCTATGGGCGGCGGAGTCTGTGGCCAATGGTGTCGAACTGCAGCCGCCGATGGTAGTCCCGATGGCGTGCGGAACGGTGACGAGGCCGGCGACGGCATCAACTGCCCCGTCATGCCGTTACCATGCAGGAATGCAAAACTCGATCCTGCAAACAAGAAAAAAAAATGTAGGCCTACCGATATCAGAATGAAATTAAGGGTAGTAGGCCTAGACCTACTCACAAAACACATGCGGACAAACAGAATTTACAGAACACGTGGTCTGCTCTCCTTTAGGGCTAACTTTTATAAAAGTTGCAGCATAAAAGCCGATAGGCCTACAGTCTAGTTGATCTAGGCCTACATTTACATGTAGGCCTACGTCAAGGAGTCAGGACAGCACTTTGCTTAAACGAACTTACGTAGGCCTACTGCACATGTAAGCTAGGCCTACACTCGGAAAATGGTTTAATTCAAAATTTACGACTCAATCGGGCGAGAAATTCTCAGATGAACATGTAGGCCTAAAACATAAAGGGGAACAAAAAAAATCACCGGCCATTGGCCACTTTAAATTTTAAAATGCCCGGCTCAACGCACATTTGGAAGAGCATTGCACCTTGCAAATCCATCGCAGAGTGGTGGTGTGCACACGCAGGCGAAACAATGAAATTGCCAAAGTGCTCAGGGTCAAACGGCTTAGGCAAAAGACTTAGAAATGAAATAGGCCTAGGCCTATGCCTAAAAAAAAATGGAAAGAAAAAAAAAATGATTTTTATCCAACTTGAAAGTCTCAAAATGCGTATCAAATGCAATCAATGCATGACGCGATTTTTAAAATTTAAAACCCGACTCGTGCGTCAATCAGTTTTGATTTGAATCAATAATAGGCCTAGAGTCCATGTTGCAGGCCCAGGCTGAAAGCGCCATGGCGGCGCTCTTGTTATAAATTAAGCCCCTACTAGTGCACAAATGATGCCCGCACAAAACACAGCATATCCCTAGAATTTGTAGAAATTGTAGGCCTGCGCTAATAAATGGGGACACGTCAGACTAGCCGGCACAGCGTGGGACCATGATGGGGGTCATTTGCTCTCGCTATTTCTGCAGGAAGTTTCCTAGATATGTTCATGCATGCGCGATTGTGCGCATGTGCTGCATGTATAAACACATAGGACTAGGCCTAAAATATACATAGGGATATTTTTAAGCCTATAGTTTATGCACATTGCGTTAACGCGCGCCAATGAGGTCACGTGTTAGCTAAAGAGTAGGCAAAGTGTAGTCTGCAGAAATAGGCCTAGGCCTACCAAGAATTATCATTGGAGGTGCGCTAGTCTTAGGCCTAGTTACCTACGGTCACAAATCACATTGGTTGAATCCGTTAATCTTGCTTTCTCACTGTAGAATTGTAGATTTTCCTCGCGACATGGGAGCGCGCGTCATTTCTCATTTTAAATGGCAATGCTTGCATGTACCAGCGTTAAATTTTGCTTAGGCCTAATGGCGCACTCACAGTTTGACACAACAGTATAGGCCTAAGCTAAGTCTAAAACCTGTAGCATAAATATGCGGCACGAAATATCTTGTGCATAGGCCTATCTACATGTATGCTTTGCATTGGAATACTGGTACGGGCACATTGTATCGGTAGGCCTACCTTAAATTTATATAGGTCTAACGCGGAAACGCATGGCAGCCATTTTGTGTGCGATTCATTAGGCGCTTATGAGTCCAAATGCTAATCGCGCGTAATCGCATGCACAATCGCTGCCTTGCGTGCAAACCCTAGGCCGGAATCAGTAGGTCTAATGACCTTTAGTGCTGTCTTGCCTTAAGAATAGCACAAGAAAGCTAGCTAGGCCTAATCTAGCAGAAATCTTGCAGAAATTAGGCCCAGTTATAAGTGAAAAAAATGATCCACCTAGGCCGCTTTACGTAACTAATGCAATAAACTGCACTAAACTTTATAGGCGGAAGAAACGCATATGCAGGCCTATAAGGCGTTTACCACTTAAGCAAGGGCCACACATACAGAAAAATGGTCCAGAATCTTGAGCTAGAACGGAATATTGAAAACGTTTCTGGATTTAAAGCCAAGAATCTTGTCAAGAAAAATAGTTGAAAAAATGGCAGAAAAACCTTTTAGCCTAGCCAATAGGATATACACAACGTAACTGGAATACTGCATCCGGTAGGGTGGTCACGTGACCACCGCCATTAACAGTCGACCTTGCATTGGTTCAACATTGAGCAACCGCCATGAACAGTCGACCGGGTGGCAAATTAACATTGCGGCTGATTGAGCGCCGCAGCGCATCTAGTGGCGATAATGTGAAGCCTAAAAAATATTACATGGTGTATAACAGGGAATGACGTCAATGCAATGTCGACATGACATCCCATCCCATCGCAATTCCCAATCAAGATTCTTGAATGCATGTGTGGCTATGTACCTAGCACAGAAACAGAACAGAAACACGTATTTTCTGCCTTCTGTTCTGGCTCAAGAAATTCTTGACAATTTTTCCGTATGTATGGTCCTCGCTATTCCAAACATCTTTCCATAATGTAGCCTAGACTAGCCATAGGCCTACTAATCGATAGGCCTAGCCTATCTAGTCAAGATAAAGCTTTCGGGATAGGCGCTAGGCTAACATTTATCGCCTAGGCCTAGGCCAAATTTTAAGAAAAGTAATTAAGCAAATAGTTACGGTCATATAGGCTCCGAGTCGCTTAGTTTCAATGGCAGGTGGCGCCATCTTGCCGTAATTTCTTGGAACTACATGTACGTGTGTAAAATTGTAAAGTCGATGGCGGAACGCGCGCACCATCGATTTTAAAGTTTAGTAAACAAACTTAAAATCGACGAATCCGATTTTTATTTTCTATTTGAAATCACGAACAGTAATTGAGCAAAATATTTCACGAAATAAAATCAATAAATTCGTGAAAAAAGTATTTTTAGCCTGTTAATAATTGTTTCACCTGGTTATGATTTTTTTAAAAAATCATTTTGATTTTTACAAAATTGGGCCTACCTACATGTACCGTAGGCCTACTTTTTTTACGCAAAGCTATTCAACATGAAAGATTAGGCCTAATTGAAACTAAAAAAAACGACTATAAAGCCCACAAGAATCCTACAAATAATGGCATTTCACCAAGTAGGCCTAGGCCTACCGTATTTCTATGAGGCCTACTCTGGGCCTACCGTTTCTTGTGAAATTCACATCAATGGTTCGCAAAAGTTGGTACAGATGGCGCGCAAGCTGGGCATCTAGCGCCATCTAGCGAACATCTCGGAGCCTATAATCCTCTGCCTAATTGGGCATAAACGCAAATTGATGAGCCAATCTGCTTGAAGGGAAATAGGGAATTCATTAAGACATAGGCCTGGTGAATATTGGAAGAGTCACGCGTGCAGCGTGAGATTGATTCAGATCAAATGGATTGAAATCAACTATTAAAAGGATTTTTCTTCATTAGGTTAGGCCTAGTTCAAATTTTTAAATTAAAAGTTTAATGAAATGTGCCACCATTTGAATTCGCATTTAATTAGACCTAAAATGGTTGGTAGGATCAGGGCCTAATTTTAACGTGATTTTAGTTTGTTTACGGCGTTCACGGTTAATTTGTTTCAATAATTTCTCCAAAGAACCCTTTTCTTACATTTTCTTATAAAGGTCTATTTATCTGAAATGGGAAAAGGCCCAATATGTAGGATTGTAGCCAATGTCTAGCCTAGGCCTATCTTCATTTCAATTTCCTTTTTTGTTTTTATTTCCATCACGTAGAGTGGAAACAATGGATTCTGTTGAAACTATTGCCTTTTTATTGAGAGAGGGTGAGAGTGTGGGTGGCAGAAGGCGAAGCCTTGCAAAAACAGGCCTAAATATGCAAATTAGTCTAGCGACTCACGACCTTGCATTGCTCCTCGTCACATCGATTGCCAGCCTAGTCGGCTACGTCATGTAGGCCTAGGCCTTTTTAAAATCTATTTTGGGCCACGTTTAGAGTTTTAAGACTACGTTGGTCAGAAGGGACAAGTTACGACGGGCACCGAGCCTAACGCAAGCTAGGCCTATAATATAGGCCTAGGGCCTGAAAGTAGGCCTACATTACATGTAGGGTTGTAGGGTTATCATGGAAAACTTAAAAACGATTGACAATCAAGACTCCATTGAATCCTTTAAAAGTAGTGGCGCTATCTAATACTGGCTTCACTGCGTGTCCGTTCTAAAAGCGTTCCTGCGTCACTTCCGGTCGTCACATTCTGTATGCTTTCGTACTGCGTACAAAAAATTGAAATGACGCAGTTTTAAACTGCGCATTTTGTGACGTACAAAGCTACGAGTAGACTCCACACTTGAAGCCTATATTCGGCAACTCTGGACGAAAATAATTCAAAATTGGTTAAATTAACAACAACGCAAGTTGTTAGAAAAAAAAACTGATTTTTCGTTAGGCCTATTTGCTAAATAAAACACAAAAAATACAAAATACATAATATTTCGGGGTCAACTTTTGTGCATACACTCGCGACGCAGGCAACGCATGACGCTCACAACGGATTCAAAGGTTGCAGTGGGGAGCCCCAGCTACGACGTGAGGAAGTGGGACTAGAGGACACAGTAGGCAGAGTAGAAGGGGCCGGCGGCGGTCAACTATTTCTTCGAAAACCTAAACTTGGAATTGTTTAGTAACCGTGACAATATTTTTTGAGGCTAACTAAGGGTCCTGCAACGAATGTTTCGACCATAATTGCACGCTAACGGTCGATGCAATTTTGCGAAATAGGGAGAATAGTTTTCGACGACGACGACGACGACGAGTTATAGCTTTGGGTCCTAGCCAATTACGGCCCCAGCGTTTCGTGCGCCTTGTTTTATTTTTCTAACGAACGACAATACGCCTAGCCTAAACCTACATAGGCCTATTTTATTGCCATTAACTCTTAACGTGATGAAAAGGTCCCCTTAGGCCACATTAGGCCTGCCTAGCTAACCTTGTCATACATTTAATCTAAGTCCTACAAAACTAGTCCTTTCTAGTGAGACCTACATGTAGGCCTTTTCAGTAGGACCGCTCCATGTGTAGGCTTAAGTATACGCCTATTTAAGCAACTGTGAACTTTGCGTGTGAACTTGCTGCGCATGCAGGCATAGTAGCCATAGGCCTAAGAGGTACATGTGGGTCTACAATTCCTCATGTAGGCCTACTGATTAACCCAATGCATGTAGGCCAACAATTGTACGGTTGTCTTAATACATGTAGGCCTACTGTAGGCCTACGAAAAAATAAGCTTAAGCCCTAGGTTTTTTGTAGGCCCATTAGACCTAGACCTAATTTCTCTTTTTATGTATCACACTACAATGTATACCTGCTTTAGGTCTAGAACTACCGGTATCCTTAGACTAGCTTGTGCCAAAGCGCGATTGTGATCCCTCAAACGTAGGCCTATGTGTTAAAACGTTCTAGGCCTACCCAACTGTACGATTCTGCGTGCATTTTGGCCGTATCAGCGATTTTGCGCAAAGATTTTTTAGCAAAATCGCACATAAATACATGCGAAGTTCGCTGCTGTTCGCACATGCTTACAAGCACTTGCTTAGTCAAGTGGTCACTTGATGAGTTCGCACGCGAATCTTAACGGAAATTCTCACCAAAAAAAATCGTTCATGCGAAACGTGCTTTAGGCCTACACTCTTGAGCCTAAAGGTCCTTATTATTATTAAGACCTAAAAAGCGATCCAGAAAGTAAAATCTAGGCCTACATGTACATAGGCCTAGCCGCCTAGTCTAGGCCTACAAGACGGATTCGCAAAGAGAGCGATTTTGGGCGTGATTGGCGATTTTTCTCATGAGCAAAATGGCCAATCGCGCAAAATCGCACGCTCACATAGTTGCCTTGCGAATCGGGCGGCCGGCCAACTCAGGCATTTGCGAGAATAAGAGATGGGAAAGTTTTAAAATGCCGGCACGGATTAGGCCTACCTGTACCGACAATTAGGCCTAAGCGAGTTAGTCCCGGCAGTCTTTCAGACTGCGACTGGACAACCCGACACCCCTTCCTCTTCAGAGGTAGGCCTACGTAGGCCTACTTACGTAGGCTACATATAGAGTTGTGCACGATCATGTAATTATCGGGTTTAATTAGGCGTCAATTCAGACGACGGCATAGCAACACCATCGAAATAGGCCTAACCTAATAGGCCTAGCCCTATTTCTTTTTCGTTTTTTTTAAATAGGCCTACGTTTTTTCTCATCTACAGCGTTGCTGGCCAGACGGGTACATGTAGGCCTAGTTTAAAGCTGATAAGTTGTGATAACTCCGCATCGCTTTTACTGCAACTGGGCCCCGTTGGAGTGAAATAACGGAAATTTGTTACGAAAGTGCCCCCCGTCCAGTTTAGCTACGTATTAAGTCACACTTGACTGACTCTTTCTTTCAACTAAGATAGGCTTGACAAAATCAATATAGGCCTACTCGCAGGCCTTCATAGACCTTACCAAGGCTTACATATGATTTTATCACTCGTTGATACCGTAATGCCTTTCCTTTCACAATTAGGCCTAACTTGTTTGCTATAGGGGGGCGATTGCCCCATCTATCTACCTTTAGGCTCGTGGCTTGCGTTAGCAGACGGGCGCATCAATTCAGTGCTGACCCTGTGGGCGATGCCGATACCTACCAGCTGGTATCGGCATCACCACAGGGTCCACGCTACACAGCTGTTTCTAAGTGAAGGCCCCAGCAAGAAATTTTTTAATCGTGAGCTAAGGTCCCTTAGTAGGCCTATCCTAAAATGCAAAAGAAATGCTAAACAATTCGTTTAAATATAAAAGCTTTAAAATATAGGCCTACTTCCACTTTATTTCAAATGGGACATAGCTTGCCTAGGCCTCACAATTCAGTCGACTTACTTATGCGTAGGCCTAAAGCGTTCAATAGGCCTAAGCCTAAGCCTATTTCTCAAATGAGCGTCTTTTATAGGCATATCTACATGTAGGCTAGATAAATTCAGATTTTTTTCTGTCCGACGCGCCTACACATTTGTGTGTCCAAAATATAGCTAAATGTAGGTCTATTTTCGGAAAAAAAGACAAAATGGCCCCATCGTCACGTTTAGGCGTATCCCTATCAATGAGTAAAAATGAAAATAGGCTTCGCATAAGCCTACCACATTAGAAATAAACGCAGTCACAGAGACAAGCGGTATTTTTACATCGACCGCAACCCGTACGATGCGATGGCCCATGGTGTGATAACCGTTACCTGTTTGCCGCCTGCCTAACAATCAGTAGGGGCCTGTATGGACGTATGGTGGGCCCAGGATGGCGCCCAGGCCTACCAAATGTGTTGAAAGTTGGCAAAGAACATCTTGAACGTCCCTCAAATTAATTTTCAACTTCCCAGAAATGAATTTGCAAGAACTTAAATAGGCCTTGGCCTATTTGAACTTTCAACAATTTTTCATTAGACCTAGGCTACTGTAGGCCTAGGCCTAATCCACCTGTGCTATATGTAGGCCTACATTCTACATGTACTGGAGGCGGTAGGATTATGCCTATTTTATTGCAGTTACCGTACATTTTTAACTCAGTAGGCCTAAAATTTTAAGTTCTTAAATTATATGTTGTAAACTAACTCAAAATCTAAGAAATTAAAACTAACTTGACTAACTTAAATTAACAATGTGTAACTTTAGGCCTAGGCCTAGTTTACTTTTCCAACTTTAATTTTAACTATGTGGCCTATCACTAACGAGGCCCGTATAGGCGTATAGGCCTATAGGTCAATTTTAACTTGAGTGACGCCTAGAAATTTAACTTCCGTTAAATTTTAACTTCGGGTAGGCCCCTAGGCCTAGATTTTTAACGTGCGTTACATTTTAGCTTTATTTCGTTTCTCCTAGCTTCAAACTTTACATCTAGGCCTAGGCCCAGTTTCAATTTTTCCAATCTAGTGGAAAAATAGGTTTAAGTTGGTTTTACTAGGACGAATTTTTCCTGCGAATTTCGGCAAAATTCGTCTCGGCTAAAACAGGCTTTAATGGAACCGAGAAAAAACGTTAAAACCGGTCTATTGTATTTACCTGTGTTGATGGACAACGAGGACAAGTAGTGCGGCGGTACGGGCGATGGTGAAGCTGGAGCGCCGGTAGGAGCCGCGTGCATCCAACCGGCAGCGGTGCCAACGGTGACGGCCGTCGTCGCACTCGACGGTCCACCGCCTCCTCCTCCTCCTCCAACGCCCGCACTCAGCAGTCGACCGTTGGTCGTACAAGTAGTGCGGGCTTCCATTTTCTAACTAACTTGTCTTCTTATTTCACGGCAACTGTTGTTCGTCGAACGTGCTCACCGTCGTAGTCGAGCCCGAACCGGACGTCGTCGACTGCGTCATAATAGCGCGCGACGATCGATTCGCACGTCGCCGTCCACAACAAGCAAATTAGACAAGCAACCAGCCGCAATTTCTCTCGTCGTCAGTCACCACCCACGTGTGCGTAGCCGTTGCACACAAACACAACAACAGGAAAATATATTCCCTCGGTAGGACTCTCGTTGTCGTCGGCGATGTCAACTACACAAACTTGTCACACAGGCACCACGCACACAATAATAGGCCCAGTCGTATTCCTTGGACACTAGGGAGACAGAGAGATCTGCTGTTTTGGCACTTTGCACGTCCCGAATAAGAAAATCCTCCTGAGGAATGACGATTTCTGGAACTTCAGCAAGAAAATCGCCAATTCTGGAAGAGAGAATAAAAAAAAAACAGAAAAAAACATGATGAGAATAGGCAGCGACCGAATTTCTATGTTTTAAATGACTGGTGGCGCCTTGGCGCGGACTTAATTCTAAGTTACTACGGCTGGAATCACTAATAATGACTTTTAGAGCTGTCTCGACTTGGAAAAAAATTCCATGAGAGGCTGCGAATACTTCATTTTTCCATTCAGAGAGAATGGAGAAATAACGTCATCAGGGCCTGTCTTGGGTTTTTTTTCAAGTTGAAACAACTCTAGCCAGCTTCTCTAACTATGAACGAGCCCCTTTAAGAGTTGAGTTAGGGTGGTCCTTAAAACACCTTTTTTCTATTATTATAGGACACTCAACATAGATC
>JAQIYI010001924.1:0-10522 GCA_034700265.1 Polyzonium germanicum
ATGGGTGGAATTTAGAAACAATTTCAATTGGCGGAACTTAAAAAAACAACGACACCGCAAATCTCTACCCACAGAGCAGATGTTAAATTAGAGGAATTTCATTGGAGAAGGAAAAAAAAGTGAAATAAATAAAATAAAAAAACACATAGGGAAAAGAATAGGAAAAGAAAATAAAATAGAAATAAAAATCATAATCATAATAAAAAAATTCCTTTAAAAAATCAAGAAAATGAATTTAATTACTTAAAAAAGTTGTGAATCATGAAATGCAAAGTGCATATATGGATAGACAGACACGGACTGACAGAAGAATAATAATTTTAAAATAATAAAATTAAAAAGCACACACACACACACAGATACAGATGTAAATATATTAAATAGGCTTCTATATATGTGAATGCCGCCTTTTGATGTTGCAAGTAAGTTGGGGAAGTTGAACTTGAACTCCATAATATACAAAAATATAATGTACAAGTGTATGTATGTGCATGGTGAGTTTTAATGCATTGTCTGATGATGGTTGGGTTCTTTCACTCGTATTTCTTGGGATCTCAGCGAGCAAACACCTAAAACGAATTTATTTCGGCACGAATGACGTCACAAGAAAATTTTATACAGGGTGATTTAAAAAGTCAACCCGTCATATTTTGAAAGATTTTCAAAGATTATGCTTACGTTGCAATAAATCCAGGAATAATTAGAATTTTAAAATTATTTATTCTTCAAATGGAATTTCTAAAGGATTTATTTGCAATTTTAATTAAATTTCTAATTCAAAATCGCTTCATAAAAGTTAAAGCCTTTAGGCCTACTAATCAAATGCTCTTTGGAGGAGTGGATAGGGAACGATTCCTCATTTCATTTGTTTTCCGGTTTGCTTGTGGTGAACCAGCGATGTAAAAGTTAATTATTTAGCCACTAGATGGCACTCCATGCTACACGTATCGTACGTGCAAATCCGCTATCTTAATTGGTCTACGATTATGCGCAGCGTAGCGTGGCATATACCTGAAAGTACGTTCTGATGACGTCATCAAATGGCCCAGATGAGAAAATTGCCGCCCTTTAAAATGTGATGTCGTCATAACGTACTTTCACGTACGCTACGATGTTACGCTGCACAGAATTGTAGACCCATGCAGTTCAGTGTGAAACCGCTATATAAAGTGGACCGGAAGACATTTTCGCACTTAAAAGGTTATGTGGAACCCCGTCGCGCGCCGCGCCATGATGGCGATGATGATTATGTGTTCATGGATCCCTGCTTTAATTTCTCCTCCTGGAAAGTCCCTAGAAAGTTATTCTGAACTCGGGCCTGCGTACGTACGTCACTGAAGTCAATGCCGGTCGACTACATCGGATTTTTATACACACACACTTGACACGCAAAGGCTACATATTTTAAGTGCGAATTTAATTTTTATCGCACGACCCGACACAAGTTTTATGCATAACCGGTTTTGCGTCCATTAATTATTGGCAATAATGGATTAAATCATGGAATTAAGGGGGCGAGTGCAATAATTTATTGCACTTGCCCCTTTAATTCAACACTGAGTTACTGTATATCTATTGTTGGCGTGGCGCAGTGGCTACGATCATCACCCCACAGTGCTACCCAATTCAGAGGTGTGAGGGTTAAAACCCTGGTGCGGAAGAAGAAGGCTTTTAATATATAGAGAAGAATGAGGATTTTTGGAATTTTTTAAAAAATGTATTTTTGGCGCTAGTGCCATGGCCCTCGTAAACGGAGAGGGGGAGGAACCCACGAGACTTCCTTAAGCCCCACCAACTTTAATAGGTGGCCCGCAAGGGGTTCGATCCTGAAAACGCTGGATTAGGTGGGACCGTGGTGCCGATGGCCGTAACCACTGCGCCACGCCAACACTATATGGAAATGGTTGTTGAATTCTGCCTTTTCAACGCGATTTTTTTGGTAAGATTTTTAATTATGTACCCATCACGTGACAGGCGCAGCACGTTTCCTCAAATCAATTGAAATTTCAAATTGAAATAAACATTCCATGTTAGAATGAGCACGGCCGCACGTGCTAGCTTCTCTCGCTCCACTCCAAAATTAATTCCAAGAACTTATTCAAAACTGTCTCAATAATGCTGGAACACCCTGTATGGTGCTGCTATTGTAGTCCTATTTTGAATTATATCGCATGCTGCGATGCGATACACGCTAGGACGACGTGGTACATGTAGAACATGACTTAATGGCCTTATTTCCGGTGCAAAACCATGCAGCTGCTGCCAAAATGAATTTCATTCAGAAGGGAGTGTGGGCAGGGCCGAGAAAAAGTAGAAATTCGCGCTTAGTAAGGGCAAGGGACGCTCTGGCGTTATTTTAAACGATTTCATGTACCGGTAGGGCCTATTTACGGAATCGTCCTGCAGTTTTCAATTATCGTGGCCGGACGAGGAAATACCGTATTTAAGTCTAGATTTAGGCCTTCACTACGTAGCTTGTTTTCTAGTCCGGAAGTCGATGCAGCCGAGTGAAAAGCGCCCAAAAAGGCATTAGCGACGACGACGGCCACGAGATGACAGCGGCACAGGACCGCTTTATCGTAACCAGAAGATCAGAGATATGCGTGGGTTGCATGCAGGCATAATGGATTAATGGTGGGCTCATGCCTAACATTCCTGATAGCGCGTATGTGACGTCATAACATACATGTCGTGCATATACAGTGTATGTCCACCGACTAGCGAGATTTCAGTGAGAAAAATGTTACAACAGTCGTAATCGCTGATTCAAATTATTTATGGCCCGATTGAAGTCCGGAATTTCTGCCAATTTAAAGGATATATTTTCAGGCTAGAAATTTTTAAAGGGGAAATCAATTGGCGATTTTCCATTTTGTGTCTTGCGTGATCCCTTTGTGGGTAAAGATAATATTTTTAATAATTTCACATTTTTTTTTTCCATGAAAATACTTGGTTTTTTTTTGTTTGCATTTAAATCGAAGCGAGCTCACCGAATTCCGGTTGACCAGCTCTTTTAGACACTGCCATCTAATGGTGGTATCAAAATGAATCTCCTTCTGGGCCAACACACTGCGCAGCAGTAAACATGGTTCAGATAATTGCGATTTGTCATCCACGATCTGACGTCGTCGACGCGCCGCAAACCGGCACAACGCCTCGTGGATGATGACCGCTTTGGTGTCCACGACGCGGCGTCGCCGCGGATAAGAAATCGCGTTTAATTATCTGAACCCCCAACAAGAAAAATAGCATTTTCCATCGGAATTACTCCTAGAGTGCTTGGCTCGCTCC
The DNA here is from genome assembly GCA_034700265.1 of Polyzonium germanicum. NCBI lineage: Eukaryota > Metazoa > Arthropoda > Diplopoda > Polyzoniida > Polyzoniidae > Polyzonium > Polyzonium germanicum. The sequence continues at coordinate 3,292 of JAQIYI010001924.1, forward strand.
GACAATTGTCCCTTGAGAGAGAGACAGCTAGCCCAATACTAAGAAGACATTTTCTTGGAATGTTTGGCTACACGTGACTGTAACGACCTTTTGACCTTTTGACACGTGTTCGCGTTCCAACAACATTTCGATCGATCCACAATAGTCCTGTATTGGAATAAAAGCGAAATTCATCTTTTCATATCCTTAGGCCTAATCAACAATCATTTTGCTGGGCTACAAGAAAGCTGTTTAAAAAATAAGAAAAATAAGAAAAATAGAATAAGGAAATTGGAAAATATTAGAAAAATAGAAGAAAATCTAAAAATTTGACCAAAATGATGAGCAATTTTGATTCCATTCGGATCCGGAAATGGTTAAAAATTAAAACCATTTTTATATTTGTTTCTGAAGAGATATTTTAGGCTTAGGCCTACGCATTATTTACCTACGCCATGCACTCGCAGAGTGCTTTTGTTGCAGGAATTAAGTCTCTCGAGTCTTCGCCAATCATTGCACAGGAAGATACATCATACATGTACAATTGTACATGTAGGAATCGGATAAGATGGATAGAGTGCATGTGGGAGGATTACGTGTAGACAAGAAATAGAAAAGAAATACACAAACCTAGAATCAACAAGATTACAAATATAAATAAATAAAAACTAATTAAGAAGTTTTCTGGGTGCCTATTTGGATTGGGGATGACAAAGAAAGATTTGCAGATAGCAATTTTTCTAAGAAATTCTGCTGATTACATTAAAGTGCAATGAGGGCATTGTTCTGAAGCGCCAGGGACCATGAATAGTTTTCTACAAAAAAATAAAGAAATCATTTGCCTTTGAATATATTAATCTCTATACGCCGTACTAATGGCACTAAAAAGTTGCATAAGCGCGGCAATGATGACAATGGATTTTCCAAATATATACTCGTTTTTAAGAAACGCGTTTAAAGAAATGTGTTTTTCAGAAAAGCTGAGGGACTGTGGCTTAGTCTGGTTGATCGGTGTGCGCTTCCCCTTTAAAGCGGAAGCGACAATCAATTTGACCTTTTTTAGTTTTAGGTTTTTCAAATCACTTTTTTATAAAGATAATATTTTTTCTAATTTTAGATTTTTGTTTGCAATATAAATGCCTTTTTAAGCATTCATTTGGACGTCGCCCCTCACTTCCGGTAAAGGATATGTGCTTCATCGAAATGCGCCACGTAACACTCCTTAGCGTCCCACGTGACACTCTCTGACGTTTCACGTGACCACACATCATGGGCCTTTGACCGTAGACTTAATGGAATAAACCGGGGCTTCGTTTAGCCTATATTCAAAATGGCGCCTCCCGTAAAAGAAATTGAAAGCGTGTTTGACTCGTCTTAGAAAACGTAAAGAACGAGATAAAATAAAAATATTGCCGTTGAATGTCGTCGAATAAGGTGTTTCATCGGACGAACGCCGAGTTTTCCCTTTGAAAACCGGTACTGTCGCTTCCCCTTTAATGGCGAAAATTGGCTGAGCAACCATTGATTGCCTACCTCCAAGGAGACCCCTTGGACGCAACAGACAGTCTATGCGGAATAATTTGTCGTCCGCTTTTGCCAATACAAAACGCTACTTTGATGGTTGTATAAAATGTTAAAGGAAACAGCAACAGCCCAGGAACCGGAAAACAGGCGGCCGTTGTTGTCGCCGCGCCATTAGGACCCCCGAATTAATTATCTATACATTTCCCTTTAAATTTCGCCTCCATCTTAGCCAAGATATGATGGTGTTTGTTTCATGTTTTTTCGCGCAATGGCCCGTGTGGGAGTCGCATACATGTATAACGTAATGGCGGGAAGATAAGTGCGGATAACGACAGCTGCGACTATTCGTTTCGTTCAAACAGCTTGATGTTCGCACTGTGTTTTGAAATGGGCTTTTTACTTTTACTGTGTAATTCTCCCCTCGGGTGTTCACTTGGAAAACATCTCGCCTAAGAACAACACGCGCATGCGCACAAAAACATTTGCCAAATGGGCTTACAATGGTCTTAGCAGTCAGGTCTCAAATTGCAAGCATTTTGCACAATTTCATGCTTTTCTTTCCCAACTTTGGGGTCCATTTCATTTTGCTCACCCCCGCCCCCACCGCCCCTCTATCTCTCTTGAGGGCTGTGGCCCCCACCCTGCAATTCGATATCTTTGGACCAGCATCGCAGTGTACGCCGCCCGGAAGGCTGCAAACACCTGCGCCACCAAACTATGTGCCAACTTGCCCAATCTTCACTTTTCACTTAACAATTTGTCTTGAGAGGCCTCTCACAACAATAAACAATACATATTGGTTAGACACGTTTCGCGCGTTGTGTACAAATTCTCAATAGTTAGCGTAAACTTGTCTGGCATCGAGGACACGAGCCTAACAAATGACTTGTTTTTTCACTCGGCCAAATTTAAATTCAAACAATTCAAGAGATACAGGGTGAGCCCAGAAAGAAATCGTCGAAAACCCTTGTGCGAAATTGCCGCGTCTACAAACCTTAATTGGTTGAATGCCATGGTTAACGGTGGAGTGAACTGAAGCTGGATACTATGAACTAATTTGGTTTCGGTTTCAGTTTTTCATTTTCAGCTCGCCTCTGAACCCGCCTTAAATCTAAATGCTAAGGAATAAATGAATTGTTGGGGAGCGATTTCTGGCATAAACTAGGCTAGTAGCACGTATTGCTACCAGCCTAGTTTAGGTCGAGCATATAAGTGGCAAGTAAGTACACCCTGGCTAGCTCCTCAATGCTTTGCCTGTCTGTAAAGCGTAAACAATGTGAAATGAATCCTGCAAGCGGCTGCACCACCAGAGAATGAAGATCGGGGAGAGAATCCTGCGATGAGGAATGGCGCAAAGAGGCAAGTCCCATGATGGGGATTCATGGCCATTTGGCTTCAGAAGTGCGGCAGGACATGCATGCAGACAGGAGCCACGAGTGTCATGTGACACTCGAGTGGACAGCTGGCACGCTTCTCCTCGGAGTTCAAACACGCAGTCGCTGACACGGCATCCTGCAGAACAGGCCTCCGGGCCTCAATGTGCACTGGCACCGCATGAAGCAGAAAGCTCATGCTCAAGTGCAACTAAAGTGCACTTTTACGTTGTAATTACATGCACTCGAAACGCTCGCTGAGAGATTTTACGACGCAGAAACAGGGAAGGTTTATCTCTCGCGCCCAAGTGCACACAAAATTTGCGAAATTGCAAATAACAAATAAATCTAGGCTTATTGCGAGCAATTGGTTAAGAATTTCATTAGATGTCGTCGCAGACAGCATACTTCAAAGCGCATGGCCGGCGGGCTTCATGTCTCCATCATGTTTATATTTTGTCTCATTTTTATCTCGCATTTTTAGACAAATTCCTTGCCGAAGATTTCTACACAATGTTCCGCAATGTCGTAAATCTCTTCGCCACAAATTTTGCCTCAAATTTAGAAATACCTCTGAGAAAAAACAAAAACAACCCCCTTATAGTTCTTACAAGATCTCCTTTCTCCGCCTAAGTTGGTCGTCCCTAAGGTTATAATTAGGGGTCGGATTTGTATGCATAATAATGGCTAAATTTGCACCAAAGTATGCAGAAAAGTCTAAAAATATGATTACAAATGTTTTAACAAAACTTGAAACAAATATGAAAACCGGTTTATTTTTCAATTTAAATTACTCAATGACTTAGCGGAACAATAGCTTTTTAAAGAATAAAAAAATTAAATGCATTAAAATATGCACTAAACGACTAATATGCAGTAATCCCACAACACTGCCGATATATGCAAAAATATGCGCTTTTGAATTTTAAAATTACGACACAAATTCCATAAATCGCGAACATGTGGATACCACTTAAAAAGTTTGCACGTGGTCAAGCATTGGGACACGTGACATCCGGCCGGAAGTTCCAGGGTTCCAGGAAATGACGGGGAAATTGGACGAAATTTATAAATTGAGAATAAAATATGTTTTCAGTCCGAATTAAATTTTCACAATTTTATTTTGTCGGTAAAATGATAAGTTCTGCCGAATGGACGAATAAAAAATGCCAACCTGATTCTTAAGTGCCCTTTAAAGGTCGCCTGGTAATAATATTGACTAAAATGATTGATGATGGTGATCGCAATCGCGATTGACGTTGAAGAAGATTCACGAGGAAAATGCTTATCAGGGCGATCCTGCAGTCCCAAAGCGGATCTTGTGCCTCATTTGAGTGCTAGGGCCCTGTGCCGTGCTGAAAGCCTTTGGAGAGTCGGCGAGTTCGACCCTCGCGAACCCCAAAAAGTGAAACTGCTGTTGCCGCGCAGCGTACATGCCCACGAAGTTCTATTAATAACGACAAGTCGGCTGCTGCAGAGTTCAGACTCGGAGCTCAAAACTGGCAACCGGATCACTCGAGATAACAACGTCCTGCGTCGAAGAACAAGAGGCTGCAGTGAGTGCTCATGTGTGCTGGACGTGCGCGCAGGCTGTCGTGCTTTTCCAATCTTGACTCTCGTCTGCAGAGGCCATCAGCTCGATCAGGAGTCAAGAACTCTCGAGACACTCCATCATCGGCATCGTCGTCATGGGACGCGGGCTCTTGATTAATTCACACCTGCAATTCGAATGAGGAGTACGAGAAGGATTAACGACATGCGACCGACGCCGGCGAGGACGAACAGTAGTGCCGGCACGACGACAACGACGACGGCCGGAGAGATCGAAATACGAGGTAGGCCTACTAATTAATAAACTTCCAATCAATTAATCTGTTCACAATAGTAACAATAGGCCTAGTGCTTTGCTTTATTACTTTATTAAAATGCAATTTTTAATTCAGCTAGCTCTAATTTTAGCGCATTCATAATTCAGTAAGTTTTTTTTAAATACAATTTCTTAATCCCTCCCAATGTATTCATTTTAATATCTTGAAAAGTCCAATTTAATATGCAATTTGTCCTATTAAATTTCAATTAAAAAAGTAATTAAATTTACAATTAAGGTCTAATTACATATATAATTAAAAGTCTAATAAAATTAACAATTAGAATATAATTTCCCATGAGGTTTTTGAGAAATATTCAAGCTTTTTTCGTACTCTTTTCATCTACTAGTATATATTGTATATCCAGAGAGTTATTAAAAATATTTCCAGCCTGAAGCTGTGCATAAAATAGGCAACTTTGTACCTTTGCTTGGTGCATAGCTTAGCTTGCATTGATTTTTATAAATTTTCACTTTTTTTGGAAACGAGTAAGATTGAGTAAAAAGTAAAAAAAAACTCATAAAATCAAATGGCTTTGGCGCATCTTTGCCCAACAAATGCAGATCTTAACTTTATTGTGAATACGCCTCTACAATGTGGGCACAGTGTCACAATTATGTGAATCAATTGGGCCAGGAGGAAAATATTAAAAATCACTTCGTTTCAAAAGATAAGCAAGAATGCATTTTTCAAGGCCACCATTTAGAGAACTTATTTCTTAAGTGTCCAGCTGAGCCTCCTTACTAGAAAATTTAACGTTGCAGTTCATCTGCAAATGAATCATTTCCAATAAAATCAGTCATCATTTGAAAAGTTATTATATTTTCGAAGCTTTAGTCAAAGCGTGAAATTCCTCTAAATCTGGCCATTTTGTGACGCCCGTTTTTCTATTTAATACCCTGGAGCTGCTTCTGGATGCACCTGTCACGCTCACATCCTGCTTCAAGGCTGTAAAAGGACAAACTCATGAGTTTTTGCTCCACTCTGATCAAGATGATCTCAAAAGCTCTCTAAAAAGCCTAAAATTCAAACCGAACCGCATCGCTAGTTGTCACAAGTTGTGAAATGCTGCAGCTTAGGGCCAGCAAAGAGAGTTAGTCCAGACACAACCTTGTTTGGCCGAATTGGTCCATTAGTGATGCTCAAAAGCAATCACTCAGCCTAACCCCGACCCGTCCACCTGTCACTGCACATGTCACACTCAAGAGTCTTCAATATCGAGGTCTCCTTGTCGAGGATTCCGTAAGGATTTTCATCCTGGGGAGAAGTAATTTTTTTCCACGTTTCAGTGTTCACTTCACACTTTTCTACCCAGGGGGCAACACAGAAAACAAGAGGGGAGAGGAAATAAAAACTTAAAACATTTTTATTTGCTTCGCTCGCTCGAAGAATTCTGGTTTCGCTCAACTGCTATTCAGTAGTAATTGATTGTCCGAGCGAGCGAAGCAAGCTAGAACTTATTTTAGACATTTTTATAGTTATCATCAAATTCTATTGATTTTTAATTGATGCAGGGTCTATACGAGCGAGCGAAGCGAGTAATTATTTTTGATCTTTTTTCGAATGACGTTTGAAACAGTAGGCCTGGTTACACTGCACAATTGCAGTTAATCACTAGTTAATCATTTCTTAAAGTAAAATTTAAATCAGGACTTCTGGTACTATGTTTAACTTTCTTGAAACGTATTCAAACATTTTAAACTAATTTTCAAGGGTGCCCCTTATAGCCTCAACAATAACAGCACAGACTTGGCGCTTCAATTAATTATTACGCCTAATTACCAATTACAATTTACACAAATGGGAGATTGGGAGTGCATGATTTTTTAACTCTCCCCCTTGCCTTAATTTTTTTTAATTAAAAACTGTCGAGGCCTATTTTTTAAACTTGTTTTTTTTCTTGAAGATTTTTTTTAAGTTAAAAAACAAAAACAACGCCGTATTTTTTCTTCCAAAAATAAAAAAATATGAAATAAAAAATGAAACAAATTTTTAGAAAGCAAGCAGAGGTGGAGGAGGGTGGGACGAATATCGCGTTACTTAACTTACTTAAGGGCCACAAGGGCCTGAACAACCAACAAGTCCATCAGTCCATCACTGTTAAGTCTGTTTGTTACACTACAGCAGTAGTGAGCACACTTGAAGCTTCAGAAGTCACTTGAAACTTCGCAAAGCAAAAGTTATTTATGTTCGAATAGTGCGCCGGCAGCTGAACTTTTGCTATGTTTTAGGCCCACGGTGGAGTCTGGAGTGAAAACAACTAGGCCTAAAAACATATCGTCAAAGTCTAAAAGACCCCTCTCTCGGTAGGAAAAAAATTAAGAATTATAAATTTAAACAATCAATTAGGCCTAACTGCAGTACTATGTACATGTATGTGCCCATTTAAGAAATATGAAAAATTTGAAAGCTAAAAAAATGGTTTCTGAAATTTTGATTTAATCTTAGGCCTAATATAGCCGGGCGATTAAAACGTCATCTGGTATA
>JAQIYI010001925.1:0-10521 GCA_034700265.1 Polyzonium germanicum
GGGTATCGATACGTCCCGGCTAGATCGCAGCGACCCGAGCGGCCGCAAGGGGAGTATGAAACTGGTCTTAGCTAAGCAGTACACACCCCTCACTACTGAAACCGGTTTGAGTTTCCAGACCTGTATGTAAGACCGTGCACAGTGGTCACGTGTCCCCTTTCGACCGTCATTGGCCTCGAGGAGTAATAAAGGGCTTTATTTTCTCTCCGCGGATGGCCACTCATTGTTGAGGCCTTTGCAAACAGGCGAAGGGTTGGATATATAAGGAAGCGTAGAATTGCTCCTCGGTCCCAGTACGGCGTTTTTGACACGGCGTTCGGAATAGTCCAATACAACCTAACCCACGAATGTCTCCAAAGAATACGGTCACAACGTAATGGAGGAAAAAACAAAACTCTCGTTCTTGAACTGGCTTTCGAGGGATTCTTGTTGAAGAGAAATATTACGTTTGGCCATTTGCACGTATTCGATGGGGGCTTATGGGATTTATCCCATTTGAGACGTCATCATTAATATCGCAGCATTCTGCGATATTTAATGGACGTCGCCACAAGCCTATTCCGTAATTCCTTACAATGTGTTGGGAGTTGCCTTACTGGTTGGCCGTGTTTAACTCGCATCGTTCCTTTATGGAGCGAACAAAGTGACGGCCAAGGACACGGTCCTAATCATACTGGCAATTTCTGTCTGTGGCGGTGCAATCACACTTGTTGCATCGTTTGACAAAAATGCCGACAAATATAGTTTTTATTTAATTTTAGGAATTATTTTGAGAGTATTTATTTTATTTTTATTGTACCGATATTATTGTTTTAGACTTTCAGTTAGGCCTATTTTGTTACTTGAGATTCCTCATTTATGATTTTTGACAAATATTGATCACGCGATTGTCTTAGAGTTGACACGGTAATCGCACTAATCGCGTACCGTATTCTTATTCCTACATTTTACTAACTGTTTACAAACTCGCAGACTAGAAAAGATTAGGTGACGTCATTCGTGTATTAAGTTAGGCCTACTTTAGTCAATTTAATCTGGCACTTAAACGGGTACAGCACGCGTACACCGATAGCATTTAGGCTTAGCGGGCTTTGCAATTTTCCACCAGTGTAGACTGCATTGTCACATGACCAAAAAGTGAATTGCGTAGTAGAAGGCCTACTAGTAGGCCTACTAGTAGGCCTGATGTAGGCAAATCATTAGGCTTTTTTTGAAATAAAATTAAAAATAAATTGTATAGGCCTAATTGACAACAGCAGGATCAATTATACAAATTATTATTGTTTGAGCAATGTGTAAAGGTTGAGTACGAGGTAGGCCTGCGCGCGACGACAATTAATTAGGGCTCAACACCTGCGTTCAGCAGTTTTTATTTTTTCAACAGGAAACGCGATGAATCCGTTAGGCCTAGTGCGCGTGTGAAACGCCATATAAAATGCGCAAACGGGCGTTTCATATATGTTTGTTAGCCTATTCATATAATGGTTATTGATCCGCTGGTTGGCGTCTCTAATTTGCATGCTTCATGCAGGCCTTTGATGCTGGAATAGGGCCCACACACGGAATTACGGGCGTGTCTGCCATATTGGATTCTACGTAGGCCTCTACCTTTATGGCCGCGCGAGTTGTAGTTTCCATGAACGATGATTACTGGTTCAGACGTTAAAGCTCGTTTCACATGAGCGAATTTTTCAGCGAATTCGCCGGCGAATTCACCACGTGTCCACGTTGGACCAATAAGCGCCCGAGAAAAGTAGTCACGTGATGCGTTCGCTGGCGAATTCGCCAGAAATTCGCTGAAAAATTCGCCCATCTGGAAAACCACCTTTAGGTCTGCCGTAGGCCTAGCCTACTGTAAACACAAAGCTGATGAAGGTGGTAATTGTAAACTCAGGCCTACAGTCCTACATTATGCATAGGCCTATCAAGTTTCACTTTAACGGCTGATAGCAGACGACGCAATGTCACATTGTGTCACTGACATATTTATGGTAGGCTACTGATAGATTGTTCTCAATACGAGTAGGCCTATTTGTAAATAAACAGTGGACTTAGGCCTAAGCAATACAAATTCTTAAAGAGGGGAGAAAATTGAAATAATTGATAATAAAATTCTTTACCAATAGGCCTAGGCCTGATTTTAACTTTCTGCATTTTCCAGAAAAATATGTCCGAAAATAGGCCTATATTTAATTATTTATTGGTACAAAAAATGGCGACCTAATAAAAGGCCTACCAGATAACCAGAGAGGTGTTCTGAGTTTCTTTTAAGCTTGTTTCAGATGGGAGCAATTTTGCTACGAATTTCCGACAGCTTGAAGGTTGCAACAGGCCCAGAGAGTAGGGCCTAGAAAAATGACAACCCAAATGATTGATGCGTGCATGCAGTTGGCGATAAAAATAATTAATAATTACAATAGGTAGGCCTAAGCATAGTTGTTGGTCTATTGATATAATTGAATATTTATTGGCTGCGTGGAATTCATGCACGACCTTGAGCAGCGCATAGTTTCGGCGATGAAATCTCTTGATTTGTATTCAAGGCAATTATGTGCTGCCTCCATGCATGTACGCCATTGTGCGTAAACAGGAAGCGCCCGGTAATGTGTTTTTCTTGTGAAACGCACGCGTTGTTTACCTTAGGCCTATGGTGCTCTATTAAGTAGGCCTAAGGTTCACGTCATAGGCCTAATCACATTTAACATTCGCAATTAAGGTTTGCATGAATCCGATTTCTCATCCGAACTATCGACTACAGTAGGGGTAGGCCTATGGCATCATTTTTCAGAGTCGAACAATTGTGTTTTGAAATTTGAATAAACACTTGCTGCAAATTGATCTTGAAATGATTTGCGTTTGAGATTTCGACAACAAGGTCCTGCGTGTTTCGATGACTTGTCAATTCAAGAATGTTACAAAGACTGCAAGGTGGCTTGTAAAGTTGTAAAACAAGCTTGGCTTACGTAGAGTCGACTCACATGTAATTAAAAGGCTAACAACCACTTTGGCATTGATTCTTATTTCACAAAGCCAGTTAATTTCACCCAGTGGCATAGTCTATCAGTAGTCTGCTGTGTGCTTACATCGTATTGTAGTGTAGCCTAATTTTAACATGCGAGCGTACAAGGACGTATGCAAGGAGTGCGATCAAGGTGTTCAAACCCACCCCGAAAATTGGCCAAAACAAATGCAGAAAGTTCGAAAAATAATTTAAAAACTTAAAATCTCTAAAGCCGTGCGCATATTAGAGCAACATACGCGCAACACTTCCAACAAATTTATCACGCAACGTCATGACGTTGCGTGATAAATTTCTTGCAAGTTGCTCTAATTTGCGCTCGGCCTTAAAGAATTCTCGCTCGCTTCGCTCGCTCGACAAATCGATGTATGCAAATGCATGAAAAAACGTAAAAACTACGCCCAGTGGATAAATCGTTATAAAATAGTCCTCGCTCGCTCAGACAATAATTAGCGTTCTGAGCCCACATGTACCTGAGTATACCGGACCTGTTAGTTAAATTAGTATGTTGGCATTGTTAGAGGGGGAGGGGGCGTCAAATTTATTTATGGCCTGCCATGCTGATAACGATTTGTAACAAAGATTTATTTGTAATTTTGCAGGAACCTTCTGCCTTGGAAGTTGGCACCGCGTGATCAGTCATCGACCACACGTCCTAGCTGCGACGACAACGACATTGACAACGACGATGTCCACCAGAACCAACACCAGAGTCCGAGCAATTGGAAGTTCTTCATTGGTCGGACGAAAGATCCAAGCAAGATAATCGAGGAATATCATGTGCGTGCAGTAAGCAATCATTCAAACCTTTGTCGTTTCTGGTTGAAATGAAGGCCCATATTTATTTATGATTCCTTAATTAGGGTGCTCTGCAAAATTAAGCGTTTTAGGAAAAAAAAAACACTTAATTGACAACATGTACGGTATTTTGCAAAAATTACTTTATTGTATGAATGAGGCATAACAAGGAAGCCATGGAATTATGGTCCTATTGACAAATTCCTAATTCCTGAATAAATTATTAAATTTAGCCTAGGCAAAATACAATGATTGCATTGTTTTGTATTATTCCCGTTAAATCCGCGTAAATTCGCATCCGTTAACTTCGCATGCGATTACATAACGTTATAACCCTTCTGATTTTCTCTCGTACTTTATTGCTTGGTAGTCAAAAGAGGTCACGTGATGAATTCGCATACGAATTTAATGGAAATTCGCAGTCATATACTGTAGGCCGTACGTCCATGTGTAACAACTTAAAAGCTAAAACTAGAACCTGGACCAAACCACGTGGCGTAAAATGACCAACTTCTTATTTTTGCTCGTGCATATCTTAGCTTGTATCTTAGCTTTTGCTGTGAACCAGCTAAACTAACGTACGTTTTGGCGCAACTGCGAGCGCAAGGCCGCGATTTTGCGTGTCATTTGTCGCGATTAGCGATTTTCTCATTTGCTTGTATGGCGGGCTCACGACTGCTGTGATCAGGATCTAAATTCAGGCTTAATTAATTACCGGTATCAATTACTTTATAAACTTGAACACTGCATTAATCGCCTTAGCGAGTCCAGCAATTAAGTCTGATCTGTTTGTGATGTCCTGTTCACGTGTTAGGCCCACTTGTCTCAGAAGTTCAGCAGTTTAGTGCTGTGGCCACTAAATGTGAATTGTTTTTCCATGCGTTTTGGCAGTTCAAATTTTAAGATTAGGTTTCCAGTCGACAATTCCAGGGCATCACATTAATGATTCTTTGTTTTTTGTTTTTCAAACTGGCGCCGCCGGACAAGCTATGTCTTTATGCTCAATTGGTGTAGTCATATGAGTATTAATAGAACTCCACGCGTAAACATGTGTGTACGTTGTCCTGCTGTCTCGCGAAGGCCATGCAGGATCTCATAATGTAGCTACTGTTTCGATCAAGTTGTGTCCAAAATGCTGTCAGTCCACGTAAATGCGTAAAATTAATCTCTTGCTTAACTATTTTCCTTGATTAGTTCATAGTTAAACCGAATTCTTAATTAATTTACTACATTATTGTGCTTTTCCTCGTTTAGCTGGTCAATAATTATAACTCCTTGCCCCAGAGTAACACGTCGTCACCCCAACGAACCCAGGTAGACCCTGCTTTCACTACACATCTTGTTGACACATTTGCATGATGAATGTCTGCAGGGGCATTGTGTTTTGTGTTTTGTCTATTGTTTTCGGTACTCCATCGCTTCTTCCTCTCAGCTCCTTACGCTTTTGACCCATTTTGGAGCTTTCCTAATCGTTTATTTATTTGTACATATTTTGGCCTGAACTAATTTGGAAAGTTTATTCCGTAATCAATAGCCATATTGAACGCTCGTTTCAGGCTCGACGAACCGTTTCCTCTGACTCGTCATCCAGCACCAGTTCGACTCCGCGGAGGCGTCGAGGCGACCTGGGGGTCACATCGACAACTGCACTAATACTGGAAAAAAGGCCACTGTTAGTTATAACATTTATTAGGCCTCCTCGTAGTGCAATTTAATTTGCTATTTATTAATATGTATATATATATTTTTTTTTTGATTAATGAATGCCATTGAATACATCTAGGCCAGCCGAAATATGAATTTTCTTTTATATTTTTTCGAAACAGCAATCTGCCGGCGAAAGCACCCGAGGAGGAACTCAAACACCGGTTGGAGTACGAACAAATGGTCGAGGACGCGAAACGAAGAGGTTTAAGACTTTCCATGTTTTAACTTGAGTGCACTATGTGTGGCAAGAGTATTTGAGTATGTGACTTGTTTTAATGCGTTTAATTTTAATTTTAATTTTCCACAGAATTGAAAGAGGTGAAATTGAAAAAGAAACACTTACAGCAACAGCTGAAGCATGAGGAACGGTTGTCGTTGGCTTCGAAAATCTGGAACGTTGAAATCCTCAACAACTGGGATTCTATGTTAGTTTGCGTAACCTCGTTTACATAAGAAAAAGCCAATTTGCGTTAAGGGGGAACCGATAATTTTTTTTTTGCTTTTATTATTAAGTTTTAGATTTTTCTGATCACTTTAGGCTTGTAGTAAAGATCATATTTTGATTAATTAAGCCTATATTTCGCCATAAAGGGGATATTCTGTTTGCATTTATTCGAAATAAAATTTGTGTTACTTTCCCTTTGATTTAATTAACTGCAGTAGGTCATGCGATGTGATCTATCTTTTGCGTTTACAAACTTGTTGCAATTTGTTTGCTGTCCAGGCGCAGTAGTCGTAAAGCGAGGGAGTTATGGTGGCAGGGTATTCCGCCTAACGTCCGCGGTAAAGTGTGGATGTTGGCCATCGGCAACGACCTGCACATCACGCCCGAATTGTACGAGATCTGCGTGTGCCGTGCCAAAGATCGCATTCGAATGGCTGCCGAGTCTATCAGCGTTTCGGAGGACGTCGACGTCGAAGCCATGGCGGATAAGGAAGGTTCCGTCGAGCTGATCAAACTAGACGTGTCGCGCACGTTTCCGCAGCTGTGCATTTTTCAAAAGGTATTTTGAGATTAGTTATCATCGTTCTATTCATGGTATTTGTTTGCCAACTTTACAAACAAACAAAAAATTATTTTTGGGGGCATTTAGGGAGGACCTTATTATGACCTACTGCACAGCCTACTTGGCGCCTACGTGTGCTATAGACCGGATGTTGGTTACGTCCAAGGAATGTCCTTTCTGGCGGCCGTACTAATCCTCAATTTGGACGTGGCTGACGCGTTCGTCTGCTTCGCCAATTTACTCAACCAGCCTTGTCAGTTGGCCTTCTTCAGGCTAGATGAGCCCATGGTAACTCGATTGTAAATTAATGTTGTAATCAGTAATGCGCGTTTCGAAGATTTGTCTTAGCCAAGACTGTCTTGGCTCAAGGCAGTAATCAAGAATTCTTTCTAAGTGTCACAGGTTGTAAATCGATATTTTAATTAATGAATTTGGAATTGTGGGTTACCATCAAAATTACATCTAGTCTCATCTCTGCACGTACGTTTCATTACGCGCTTGTGGAATTTTGACGATCTCCCTCAAAGTGGTGACGCAAGCTCTTGTCTTGACTCGAGAAGTGCATTAGTGATCTTGACTTTAGCGTCTAGTGATTCCATCATTAGTCATTTGAATGTTTGCTAATTTTTTTTTCGTTTTTTTTTTATTTCAGATGCGTTCCTATTTTTACACGTACGAGGAATTCTTTCGAGAGAATATGCCTGATCTGTTTTCACATTTCTTCGCGCTAAACCTGTCTCCTGATCTCTACTTAATAGACTGGTGGGTCGAAATCCGAAGCCTAATTTAGAGCAAGATTCAATTTTTCAGTAATTACAATGTGTCCGAAACGGGTGGGCCGAAATTTTGAATTTTAACTTTCAAAACTGATGCCACCCTTTGCGTTCACCTTGAACATTGTATATTGATTTTAAATGCTTCCGGTTTATTTAATTTAATTTTTAATTATAGGATCTACACATTGTACAGCAGGTCCTTGCCACTAGACGTTGCCAGTAGAGTTTGGGACGTGTTTTTTCGCGACGGTGATGAATTTCTCTTCAGAACCGCCTTAGGTATATGCGTCAGAAGAATCGCCCACTTGTACAATAAGTTTCCAATCATTGTGCTTTCATCTTAAATAAATTTGTAAAATTTCTTTATCATCTTCAAGGAATTCTGCGTCAATACAAGGATCTTCTAATGAGACTCGACTTCATTCACGTGGCACAATTTCTGACGAAATTGCCCGAGGACATGACGAGCGAGCCTCTCTTCAGGTCCATCGAGTCCGTACGGATGGTGTCCGACAAGAGGACCTTTGCTCAGGTATTGGCCGGCCACTCTGACCCCAAACAAACTTGAGAGGTTCCAGGCGGGAATTTTGCGGGCTACAGTTTTGTCATATCATGTGATACACACTTTTTATAGCGATAATTACAAGGTGAGGCTAATGGTTATTTACGACTACGTCATCAATTCTATGGGCTTATCCACTAGGGACGTTTCTACCAAATGGGGTCACATAGGGTGTCCCGAGTAGGCCCTGCGCTTTGTAGCACCAAAACTGCGGTAGAAATATCTCGAACGAATGAGCCTGTTACTCGTTTACTTTTTTTGTTTTGTTAATAATTATCTGTACATTTATTTTTTTTTCCTACTGAGGATGATGAAATTCATAATAACATTATTTAAGATTTAATTGTGTGCCTCCCATTTTTAGTTAGAATAATAACGGTTTATAAATGTTATATTTTGATTTTAGTTCAGCTCTCATTTTGAAAAGGAATGAATTTTATCCTTTGCAATTTTGACCAAGTGAGAAAAAAAAATTATATCTCCTCCTAATGAATTGTTAAAAATTTTTCAACCGCGTCCAGTTGTATTATGGACGGACTATTAATTACAACAATACAAAACAAAAAAGAAAATGGAAAGTGGAACACTTCGCATTATTTTCTTATGCGAATTATTCCATATATACATATAGTTATTATTACGTACGTTGAGAGTAGAATTTTATCATTTGTTAGATTGTATAATTAATTGAATAGTTAACTGTTGTTCCCCAATCCCATCTCTCCTGATAATTATTCTCGAGTCAGTATTTTTGAATGCATAGCACAATTTTATAGCGAAATATTTTACAAAGTTAAGTTAATCATTGTCAGTAATTTTAATCTTTAATATTGATCAAATTCAAATCATGTAAACTAAATTGGGCGATTTTTACAGCAGTTACCGGTAATTGATCATGACATAAGCCAGACGTGTTGAATTTGCATTCAAAATATACTGAAATAGATGTAACAAGTAATAAGTGGGGTTTAATCTGTCTCCATCCCTATGATCAGTTCTAGAGAAAAATAAAATCATGTTTGACCCTGCCTGGAATTAGGGCCTTTGTTAGGATTGTTTTCGATCACAGCAAAGTATAAAAAAATCACCGCGTTTATGTACATTATACCTAATTAGTTTACCGTGTAATAGGCAAAGAAACAAACACAAAAAAAATCATGACTGTCTCAAAATTGTTATAATCTTATATAAATTCTTTTGTATAGAGTATGAATTGTTGTACAATAATCCAGACAATTATATAGTAAAAGAAAAAAACAACGAAAAATATTGAATAAGTCATCGCATCCAAATTTAAACATTTTTTTTGTATTTTCAGAACAGAAAATTGAAATTCATCTTTAGTCAAAAACATCAAAAAATAATATTTGAGCTTTATAACTTATAACAGTTATAGAGCTTTAACTAAGTACCTCCAGGACTGCCTAGTAGACACCTGGCAAACGAGATAAAGCGTTTCATTCGTGATTGGGGAAATGTAATTCTATATTTCCACCAGAATCCGAAACTGCAGCGTGCTAGTCCAGAAATGCGTTTCTGAACATGAAGTCGTCGAAAAAATTCGATGACGTGACAATATTTGGACAGGTTCAGGACGCGATGACCAAATATTGCAGTCACATCGACATTTCTCTACGACTTTCATGTCCAGAAAGGCGCTCCAGGAGGATATATCTTTGAAAACTATTTTCTGGCAACGAAATATTCAACTTTCCAGAAAATAATCTTCAATTTTAATTGGGGCACCCTCTAATATGGTATGAATTGAGTCAAATTTTCTGGTGGAAACGAGGTATAGAATTTATAAATTTTTACCAGTTAGTCCGTGCCGTCACTGCTGCTTTACGGACTAGTCGTTTTGGATCATCCAAAATGGGGCCCAATTGGTGAATTATGTTCTGCTTGTGCTGAACGGCTAAATGTTCCGGCAATTTAGTGAGATAATTCAGGTTTGTCAAAGACTCGATCCGCACTTTCTGCACAGAAAAAAACGACGGCCATTGTTACTGCAACATTTTTTTGAGCTCTTAAGTGGACTTCAAATATACTGGACGTAAAAAGTAAACTATACCATGGCTCCCTTGTAAGCGGCCAACTCTACTAAATGTGGGATAAGCGTGTCCGCGTCATTTTCCACCAATTTTGGATCTTGTTTGAGGATGACTGAGAACGTGGTCAGGATGGGAAGAAGGATGTTTGCTCGATTGCAAACCATTCCTTTAATCAAGATTGGAATCAGCTGCGCCAATGTAGAAATTGAAATATTCAAAGTTTAGAGTTCTTCACACACACAGTATTTGGGAATTGATTCAGTTAATACAAAACATACTGTAGGCATATCCGAAACTAATGCCTCTTTTGGAAGTAGCGGAAGTTGCAGGATTAACGCTTTTAAGTGAGCGTACCGGATGTCTGTGAAAACGAAAACAGAATTCGTTAGGCCAAATTCAATTAAACTTCGGGCTTTAAGAAAGAGTGTAGATAAACGTACCTGGTGATTTGAGAGACTGGACTCCGTTGATTAATCTGGGACTAGTTGTGACGAAGAACCTTTGCTTATGAAAGAGTAGCACTCGAGCGTGACAGTGGTCGTTCAGAGCTTCAGAAGTTTCCGTCAGGACGAATTGAAATCCGTCTGCTACTTGTTCACAC
>JAQIYI010001926.1:0-10519 GCA_034700265.1 Polyzonium germanicum
TGTTTGCGCATGCGTGGCCACTTTGGCGCCATCTAGGTGTTCTGCCGTCTACTACAGCTGAATTTCTGCAGTGACGCAGGGACAGGACAAACACTTTGTCCTGTCCCTTGGTTATGCTAGGGCCTAGGGGTCTGTAATTGGGTCCACAGGACCTTTTGACCCCGAAATCCTATCATTATCATCATTATCATTATCAATAACAGGATTTTTTTGTTCCTCATTGATGATGTGTAACTTGCTGTATTGATCTCCAGAACACTAGACTGCAGGCATGTGATGGTGAAGAACCTCCTGGTACTAGATGTAACGAAGTGTTGCAGTATCAATAAGAAGTTCAAGCCACACATTGCTTTGACCATTCACTACAATGGGAAGCTGCTAGAAGATATCACTGGAAAACAAACTGTGGATCATATCCCAATCCTAGTATCTAGTCAGGATGTGGATCAATCAACTACTTGGTGTTCCAAAGCTACCATCAGGTACCCATGTTGCAGCTTCCTCAGCAGTTTATCAAGCCATACAAGAATGGGCAGTTTGTGATCAAGTCAAGAGTTTAAGCTTCGACACAACTGCTGTTTTCACTGGAGCTTTGGAACACCAAGAAGTTAATCCAAACCCTTGGGAGACAATCCACAGTTTCTTTTCCAGTGATGTTCTCGAGCAGCTTACCCTATTAGTGAATGGTCAAAGGAATGTGTGGTTTGAACTTCTTATTAATACTGCGAGACTTCTTTATATCTAGTACCAGGAGGCTCTTCACGATCACAGGCCTGCAGTCAAGTGTTCTGAACTCTGGAGAAGGATGCCGTATGAATAACCGAAAGTACATCTGTATATGCTTTTGATAATGATCTTAAGCAAAACCTGGTACTAGATATGAATAAAAGTGAAGCATAAGCTAATGCTACCGCTCCAAGATAAAGTAGCTACTTTTGCTTGAAGCTTGATTCAAATAACGTACAATTGTACGTATATGCATTTGGGATAGGCAAAGTGTTAATCATATTAAAATGAGTAATTGCTTTTACTTTCACTATTTACTATAAAGGAAATGCTTTTACTGCTTAGAATATTGGGCGCACGGCCCCTAACTGCCACTAGTTAGTGTAGCCCTATTGGCAGTGCGTGCGCACTGGCAATACCACTAACCCATTGAAATGTCTAGACCAGTGCGCATAGAATATGTGCACTGCATCTAACCTCTCACACGTTATGTACTGTAGGCCTACATATGACTATTGAACATGGGCCTACATTGTATACCGTACCGTATGAAATGTTTAATTTTTCATGTAATATTTGCGAATTTTTCCGAGTTCAAATCATAAAATCTGGACTCAAAATTTTCAATTTTCCATGAAATAGGCCTATTTCCGAATTTTTAGGAAAGATTTCTGGGCTCTGCGTGACTTAGCGTTGGGCGTTACGTCAAGTGAATTTTCGCGATGATTGACACATTGAATTTAAATACATGAAAAGTCAGCGAATTTGTGCTTAGTAAGAATTAAATTAATTGACGCCGCCCAAATCTTATCAAAAATGCTAACTTACTAAGAATGCAAATTGGATTAATGGATAATGTATGATAAGGCCTACTTAGGTGACTTTTAAATGGCATCACTTATGTAAACATGTGTCATTTACCATGGGGTACAGATTTTTAGTGATTCAAACACTCACCAAGATTTTCCCCGGAAAACGTTTTCTTTAAAAACCCAATAATCTCTATAAGCCTACATCCATACATACAGTATATAAATTGTATTGTCCCAGCGTTTGTGCCAGATACTTTCGTGTGCGTTCATGGCTCCTCCTCCTCCACTTCCGGTGCGTTTAATTATTCATCCGATGCGTTTCTGGCGCAGCGCTTAATTAAGCGAGTCTGGCACAGCGCTCAAGCTAAGGAAGGGGCTAGCCCCTAACCCTTTAGAGCTCTCTCGACTTGAAAAAATCCCGAGACAAGCTCTGATGACGTCATAGCTCCATTTTCTCTGAATGCAAAAATAAGTGAACCTCGGCCTGTCTTGGGATTCTTTCAAGTCGAGACTGCTTTAAAAGTCATTAGCGATTCCAGCCTTAAACACTCTCTCCAAAGGAGGGTTGTAAATACGCCCCTGATTCTGGAAGTTCACCCAGTAAATTGAAAACTGGCAAAAAGGGCGAAAATTAATAACAGTTTCACGCCATGCAAGCCTAGGCCTAAACTTTGATGACGAAGGAAAAGGAAGAAGGAGAAAAAAACACATCCAAACCCATTATAGGCCTAGGTTGACACACGTGGGCCTACACGTACACACACAGACACAAAACGGTAATTTCATTTCGCTTTCCATCAGAAATTCTTCTCAGTTTCGAGAGAATATTTTATTGATTTTCCGGAATCTTCAAACGAGGGGGCGGGGGGACATGAAAAGGCTAAGAGGTGGGGGCTAGGGGCAGCAGGGGGAGGAAGACGGGATGGATTTATACTTAATTTAGTTTAGGTTGCTAAGCGGAACATCACAGAGAGAGATCGAGAACGAGCCGAGCGGAATCCTATAGGCCGAAACATGTACATGTATACAAAGAGCGCCACATTTAGAAATCAAAATGGACGCCAAAAACTTGCAAGCCTAAGGCTCAAGAGATGCACGCCACACGCCAATGTTGATAGGCTTCCTGTAATGCAATCCGCAAAAATCACATTAGGCTTATTGAATCTTATAATTTTGACAACAATGATTATCTCCCACATTAGGCTTATAGGCTACCGTAGTCTAATTTAGCCTAAATCTAAACTAGGCAATACATGTAGGCCTACTTATTTCGAGTTGAGCCTACATTTATGGCCTGGGTCGCGGCATTCGACATCTCTTTGGCATAGCAACGATATGACGTAACATCGCACTATCTTGGCGGAGCGACTTGTGGCGCTTATGACGTCATATTAGGCCTGCACTGCTAGATAACCGGCTGCTACTAGGCCTAGCAACGAACCGACCCCCCCCCCCCTTCTTCGATGCCAGTAGCAGACGAATCAAAAAATAGGTCACATCGTTGCTATGCCAACAAGATGTCGAAGAAGAGCGCCGTAGACAATTTTTAACGTATTATGAACGTACGAAATGACTAGCGGGTGGGCCAACCGTATTTGATAAAATTTCAAAATGGCCACAATTAAACAAAGAAACAAGCGTCAAACCAAGACAAAAGCAGACGATGAATCATTTTGTGACGTCACGTACGTGAGAATAATCCCGCCGCCATTGATAGGCGGATTCATGCAGCTCGACTGCTCACTTGCTGCAAGCGCAATCAATAATTGTTTAGCGAATTGCGACATGTAACAATTGAATTGGAGAGCGCAATTCTTTAAGGCCAAAACTTTAAATCAGAAAAAGAATCGCAGCATTTGGCCGAGATTCCCACACGAGCGAGCGTAATAAATAGCTTATTAGCTTAGTTGGAAAAAAAATTCTAAAACCTCCGCATCCTTAGATAGGCCCACGTTGTAGTGGTGTCGTTGTAGGCCATTTTAGCCATTGTTGAATTGTTTTCGCACTTGGCAGCAATCTAGTTAGGCCGAGGCCTATAGGTCCATTCGGTTGTAGGCCAAGTATTTAAGAGAAGCGAACCAACAAGCGAACCATTCCAATTGTCCAATGTGGCGCGTCCGAGTGCGTCGCTTCGCTCGCTCGCTCGCTCGGATAGAAATTAGGCCTAGCCTACATACATATCAAAATGATTGGTGACTGATGGCCATAAGGACGCATTCGCGTTAGAACGTCTAGCTCGTCAACAAATTCATGTTTTAGCTTTCATATAAAGTGCGATGGCCATGACCACGTGACTTCCGTCGAACAAAACCTATTTTGCATGTGAATAGCCCAAAAAAGTAAATAAATAAAGGATTTATAGCCCAGCAGTCGGCTAATTTATGAGCACAGTGGGGCGAGCATGCATGTAGCCCTCATTCAAGGTGTAATCTCGCGCCGATATCTACGAACATACATTTTTCTCTCCATTGTTTTGGATCTTGCCGATGAAACCGAAAATGATAAATTGGCTGGCCGGCCTAGACCTACATGTACTGTACTAAAAACTACATAACTGTAAATTCGATTGTTTGACGCAACGCATTTAACTTGCAGCCCTTTTTATCTTTCGCATTTTACCAATTACCATCAAATAGGCCAATATAGGGGCTTAGCCAAAGAATCGCAGGGCGAAATTGGGCGTAGTCGATTGCAATCGATACCGTAGGCCTACATGTAACAATTCAATTCAATGACTAGCCCAACCAACTTTATGACACAGGCCGGTAGGCCTAAGCTGAAAATTCAAATCCAATTTATAAACTCAAACCAATCAAATAGGCCTGATTGTCAAAAATAATAAAAAGTTTTAGTTATTTTTGAGTTGACAGCGAATGAGGAATTCTTTAAGTGTTTTTTTATTAAAAACCCTTACTCTTAGGCTGATTCGCATTGTGCACTTTTTTATCGTGCGACTCGACAAAAACCTTTTATTATATCCTGCTATGAACAGCTGGGCGACCAAAAGGTCGCGTCGAGTTGCACGATAAAAATTGCACAGTGAAAATCAGCCGTCAGATAAGTCGCTCAATTGAGTACAAGTAGGCCTAAGTTGTAAAGCCTTGTCACGTGATTCCCTTCGTCATCACAGTGATGAGTGAGTTGGCTAAAAAATAATTAAAAGCCAGTCAGCCTGAGGTTTACTTTAGGCCTACACGCTTTCAACAGACGACTAGCCAAGCAAGGGCTGCACGGATTGATTGCCCTCTGACACGACACGAAAAGGATGGTCTGGAATTTAGAAAAAATAAAAGCCATAAATAATGAGACCCATAGGAAAAGTCCAAGGAAACGACGCTGTAAGAATTATAAAACGGTTTTAAGGGGGGGGGGAGGGAGGGATGGTCACCAGAATCCCCTCCACATCAGAAAAAAACCCACCATTTCAAGATTTGACATCCGGAACTAGAAAAAAAATTGGGATTTACGCACAGAAAAAAAATCCTGATCGAGTTATTTCCCTAAACGACTAATCTAATTTCCGGTTTGCAAGAAAAAAATGAAGTCACTGATTTTTTAGCACCTTACGCCTAATTCAAACTTCAATCGATAATCGATGATGAAAATGCAATTATGTAGGCCTACCGTCAGCACAGCGATTTATGAGCTTTCATCCAAGTGACGTCAGGTTTTTTTCTGAGATAATTTTGCGCTTGAAAAATTCAAGATGGCGGCTTGGCGGATGATTGATGTAACGCTTATTCTGGCTAGACGCCAAGCAGGGATACTTTAGAAATGAGTTGAAATGACGTCATTATCTAGCGTTCCGTTGATTTTTACGTGAAGTTCATCCTGTATACTGTGACGACACGGCTTAAGGCAACATCTTGTCAATAGGCCTAACTACGACGTCGTTGCCTAAAGCGGAACTTGCGTCTAGCTAGGCCTATAAAAAATTTAAAAAAGGCCTAGGCCTAGGCCCACGAGGAACTTAATGGACTTTTTGGGTTCTTTTCCTCTCCAAATAGTCGACTAGGCCTAAACGATGACTGACGGCGATTGGCACCGCTGCTAGGTCACGCTCTCTTGTGTGTGTGTGTGTCAGTTGGAAAAGCAGACCAAGTAGGCCTAGTGTGTGACGAACGAACCAACGAAGTCAAATTTAGTTAGGCCTACATGTACCCAATCTTCCTGTTACCGGTACGGTAACTAACGTCTATCCGTGGTGACCCGACCGACACAAGCCAAAAAGTGAGTTCTCACTAGGGCTGTTGAAGCTGACCCGAGCCAACCCGTGTTGAAACAATGAAGCGACAGCAATCGAGTTGAAGTTAATTAGTAATTAATAATTACCGTAGCCTAGGAAATAATTAGGCCTATATCTGAGTGATGCTAGGGGGCGAAGCGAGTGCTGTCGTTTTAACTGCTAGTTGCATCAGGCTAGATGCACACTGAATTTTTGATCGTCGAGTGTCGCCAGTGTTGTTCAACAAGACGTGACTTGACTCACTTGAGCATCCATGGACACCGTCATGGTTTCCATGGTAACAACGACCTCAACGCTCAAAATGTTATAGTGCGGGACGAGCAGGTAGACAGATGGCGCGCGCGCGCCTTTTTCTATTGAAGATTCGCTAACAGTATTTTGATTCAGAAAATAAAACAACTGTCATGTCATGATGTTACCAAGGCCTACACGTACAAAGGCGGCTTCCGAGTAACGATATACACGTGTACAGTTCTACAAAGTGCGTTGCTAGGGCCGATTGTGACTGTGCGATTTTTACCACGCAAGCACACGTTTGACACGTAGTCAGCAAAAGGTTACCAGTATATAGGCCTAACAACATAAAAGGTCGCGTCACGCGACAAAAACTCCGCAGCCAGAATCAACCTTTTACGTGTAAAAGCGGGCTCGAATTTTACTTTGCAAACTAAATGTATGTTCAGCGTGAGAATTGATTGCAACTTGAAGAACAAACGGGACGATGCCACCTGTTTCTGTTTCGACGCTGATAACGCGCGCGTTTGACGTCAACAGACGTACGGCGAGATAACAATTGCAATAGCTAGTGGAAGAGGAGATAATAGGCCTGACTTTTTTTTAGGCTACTCTTCTTGTCTCTTGACAAGTGTCTGTTTGGAGAAGTCTCGAGTTGAAACTGTAAAGTTAAAACTTGGGCCTCAAGTGGTCTCATTTTCGTCGTTTGTGTGTTAGGATATCGGCTAGGCCTATGAAACAGACCTGCGAATCTCAAATGTTGAAACTGGCACGAACTCAAAACAGTTTTGAAAATAAAGAATAAAAATAGGCCTAGAAAATTCGCAGAAATAATCACCGATAGGCCAACAAGCAGGCCTGAAGATTATTTTATTTTATTATTTTGCTTTTGCCGAAACAAAAACTGGTTAGGCCTTCTGCCGGCCGTTAAATGTTAAATTTCCTGACCCGCAAACGCGAGAAATCGATGCTTTAGGGGGTCACCAGGTTCAGGGCAAACATACCGGATTTTTTGTTCATTATTTTTCTTCTTATTCTTCTTCATATTAAAATAATAAATAATTTAGCATAATACCGGTCCAGAAATAAACCGCTAGACCTACTTCAAAAGTATGTCTTGGCTCCTTCTAATACAGGCCGGCTAGTATTTACACGTACGAGTATAGGGCAGACAATAGCCTACCGGTAGTAGTAAGCTTATGTGGGTTAACTTGGCCTGCAAGCCTGCATGTAGATTTTAATAAATAAAAAATTGCCTTCGCATGAAGAACTACTGCGGCGTGTAATAGACCAAGTAATTTGTCAATTTATAGACTGTGAATCGTATAGGCCTACTGCAGTTGAGTGTACCACTCAACATACAGTTTGTAAATAAAGATAAATATTGAATTCAAGGATTTATGAAGATGAAGCTGAAAGAGACTCTGGCACGCAGACGAAGCATGATAACTTCATCATATCTTATCTGCGTGGGCTCTCTGGCCCTAGGTTTCCTGCCAAGATTATAATTCAATACGCTAGGTCTGCAACATATATTGGCACGTACGGATATCACCCCTTAATCTAGTTTGATCAAAGTCCAGAGATTATAGGCGTCAGACAAATAATAAAATAAGTATTAGCAGATATATTTCACGCAAAATAAAAATCATAACTGGCCCTATAAGCAGCCAAATCCAGTTAGGCCTACAATTATATATGCCTCGAGTACGGTAGGCCTATTAAAATGTTGAACTCAACCCTTGCCCTTCTATGGAAGTAGGCCTAGCCATAATTTAACTTAGGCCTAGGTTTTCAATTTAATTGATTAGCCCTAACTAATATTTCGCCAACAACAAGCGTCCACGTGGCGACTAATTAGGCCTACGGTTTGGCACACGTGCATGCATATTGCACGTGCACGTGACGTCATTCGGCCTACAAGTAGTGTCAAAATTTAAAAAAAAATGGCTCGAAGCGGTTTATTTAATTTTTTTCTCTTCGCTGCTTTTTTTGTTGTTATATTTTGAACTCTTAGGCATTAATTAGTCTCGAGGCGATATTAAAAATTACTAGATCATTACCGGGTCCAGTGAGAATGATGACGGTTGTGAAGGGCACCAGGAGCAGTATGAGGGCGAAAAACAAGCCATGCCGTCGCAATTTCATCGCGGAACGAACATCGCCCGCCGAACGCGAGTGACTCCACGCCGGCTTGAATCTGACGTCGGCGGCGGCGGTGTCGGCGCCGTCGAGGAGGAACAATCAGCAGATGAACCAAGAAGTCCACCGTCGACGAGACTTGACGGCGTCGTTCAATCTACGCGTACCTTTTGTGCACATTAGACACGATAAAATTGAAGTTTGTTTTTCTTCCTTCTCGTTGAGCACGAAAATCTTGAGAAAGACGCACCGAAATGAAAACAGAAATGGGAAATTGAGAATTCAGAGAACGCGATCAGAAAAAGAATGGTTTCAGAAACCGGAAGTTCCAAAATTCTGTCGTCATTTCCGGTTGTAATTTTTAATACAACAGTGCTGCCATACTACAGGGACAAAGTCCCTGTTTGCAGGTAGATTTATCTAATTAAACGATATTTTTATAAAATATTTTTGAAAGTTAGCCAATTATGCCTGAAATGTATTTTCTTGCTCAAATATTGTACAATTTCCAAAAAAAAACAATGTCATCAGAAATTTATCTTGAAAATAGATTTGAAAACCGGAAGTTTTCTTTTATAACATAGGGACATTCTTGTCTTTATCAAGGATATTAGAATTGTTAACCTGGCAACACTGGTATAGATAAAGCGGCTAGTCCATTTGCAGAAGCGCCTTTGTAGATTTCCGATTCGTAGCAGACGGCGTTATTCAAATCAAGATGGCCGCCATCCAGGTTTTATATTTATTTATCTAATTTATAAATTTAGTAATTTATAATTAATTAATTTTAGTAATTTCTAGTTAATTAATTTGTAATTTAAATTCAAGCTGCGTCTGCGAACCTTGTTCGCTGCGACGACGGCGATGCCGTGCAGGAATAGACACGATAGTAAGCCTAGGAGGGCGCAGGAAGTGGTGAAGTTGAAGCGCGCCAGAAATCTGGGTCTGGGCGTTTACGCCGGTCAAAGGACGAACTTCGACGAGATCCAGTTTGACTTCTTTCCAATAACAGTGCCCGATATTCCGCTGACGCCCGAAGGAACCGACTACAAGCCGTCCAAGTTGTTGATGGTTTGGCGCATCAAGACCACCAAAGGTCGGCCCTACTGGGAGAAGAACATCATTGAACGTCTCGAATTGGACGGTCCAGTACGTTTCAAATATCCTTTCATATATATTCTGAGCGAGCGATGAGCTACTGGGAGACTCGAATCGCGCGACTGTTGACTTTCCACTTGCACGATAAAAGAATATGAAAAAAGGTAGCATTGAATCGTGCACCTAACCCTTACGGTAATGCACACAACCAAAAATAAATAAATAAAAATAAAGACAAGCGTACCCTGGTTACATTAATTCCATTACATGGTACTAGCCAAGTTTAGAATTTATTTTGACTTTGATATAATCTTTTTCGCAGAAATTCGACATCCAGGTGGTGAAGAATTCACCGACGTCGAATCGAATGCTGTGGCACGTCAAGCATTTGATTCGCATCAAGCCGATCACGTTTCCGGACGGAATTCCGACCGAGGCAGACATTGGTAACACCGTCCTACAGCCCGATGGACGCCTCTTGATCAAGAAGGAGCTCAACGTGGATGCGCAGCTATTGAGCAAGACACCGCCCGTGGACGTCAAGCGGCTGGACGGCGAAACTCTGAGGAAACACCTGCGTCAGAGATGGCTAGACGCGTACGATATTTGACGCCACATATTGATTTGTCCGTACATGTATTTCATTTTCATAACGTCTCAAAATTAAAATTTTTAAGTTTAATTTTTAATTAAGCTCTTATTTAAATTTGTAATCCTCCATTGGATCACCTAATTCTTCAGTCAAGACGGGCGAAAAGAGCTACACTCGTGATATCCAATATTATTAAATGTTTGCATGAAGTTTTCATTTATTTGAATACTTTTCAAATTCATTTTTCATACGAGTAGTAGGCCTAATATGATAACATGAAAAAATTGTAAGTAATTTTCACAGTCGTCAAAAGAGTCAAAACCACTACTGAATTCAAGTGATTTGCATTTGAACCGACTACTAGCAAATGTTTCCGGAAAGCAAACTGCCGTTATATAAAAAAATAAATTTGGTTTCAGAGAAGAAAAAAATAAGCTTCTATAAAATATTAATAAAAAAGGCGTATAAATAAATGAGGTTACACTAGGCCTGTTTAGTTGACGCACAGTTTAAGCGACTCATATGAGGTTTCAAATAAATTACGAGCTTTTTGTAAGAAAAAAAATTGTTTGTTCGTTTCCAGCGGACGATTTCTAGGTAATTAAACTGAAAAACTACAGATTTGGCAAATCGAACAGCTCTTGGTTAAGCTAACTAAACTAGTAGCAT
>JAQIYI010001927.1:0-10516 GCA_034700265.1 Polyzonium germanicum
CAATGTGATGATCATGAGCCCAAAGCCTACACATCACTGTTTACGGGATGATGGTCGACCAAGAAATCCGTCTAAACCAGGAAAGTAGGCTTATTTACCAAAAATAAACTCATTGCAATACAAGAGGAAACGTTAAGCTCATTGTGCGACCAGTTATGAAATTTTCAGGAATTTTCTTTTTTAGTATATGGAACAGAAATATGAGTTGGAGAATATGAAATTTAATAATTATTGTTTATAAAACCACCCTAATGTACATGTATGTTAAGTGAAACGAGAGGTTACAGCTCCGTATTTGCCACTACTAAAATGGTGGTCGTTCTTTTTAAGGTCAAGAAATGAGAAATTCTCTAGGTCTATAGGCCAAGGTCTGACACTTTATTTTGTAGCTATTTGCAGTATGTGTAAGCGTCAGCTAGCGAACCGGTACTGTAAACTGTTCATACAGTGAATTCGATTTTTGCGAGTTTTTTATGAGTATGACAATTTGCGCGAATTATATTGCACGTAATGTGTATGCGTACCGGTACATATGCGAATTTAAACATTTGGCTGAATTTAATTTGCAATTAAGATTCAAATCATACAATTAAATTTGGTGACTTTATTTGCGATTAAGTAGCTGCTCTTGTACAACAAAACCATCCATCCAAACAGAAGAAAAAAATATATTTCTATATTTTAAATTGGTAGGCCTATCTTACTATTATTGTGTGCTCAAACCGAACTATCCCACTAATAGACAATTGTCCAGAACATTATTACAGTGCCTCATTGTGCGGAATTTAGAAATGCTTACACCTAGCACGGTCACATCAATTTTGGTTGAAATCCACCTCAAATTTCGAATTTCTATAGTAGAGGAGACTGTGGCAGAGTGAGACGTAGCAATTTAAAAATAACAAGGCGCCTTGTTGTGGGAGCTCTCCTAGACCAAGCCAAAGGCTGTCTCAGCGAGCGCTTCGCGCCGAAGGCGCAGAGCCAACCGATTTAAGCCTTTGATGAAAGAGGAGGAAAAATCGCCACCTCCCCCAAGAAAGAGCTAAGATAATTAGGGTTTCCTTTATAAGTGGGAAGGGCGCAAAGTTCATGACCAATGAACAAAATAAACTTTTAATTTGATTTAGATAAGAAAGTCTGTGTAGCTGAATTGGTCGGCGCACTCGTCTCGGAAATGAAAGGTTCCTTGTTCACGCCTGGTAGTGGGGAACTTATTTTTTTCCTTTTCATTTCAAAAGCGCAGACAGACTTAGGCTCCGACCCTTAAAGAAGGGACGGACGGACTGACACATCACCGCTATTAAGATATGATGATACGGTAAGATATGATCCGGAATTCCTAGGAAGTGGCGTCTTCAATGGCTAACTGTTGAATTTTATATGTGACCAGTAATGTCCAGTAAATAGTCTTTGCAAATGACTGTCATCACACTGCTAGGCTGTGACGTTTGGTCTACGCTTTGAGGGGCAATAACCTAACGACAAAACAAGTACGGTACCGGTAGCCTATTTAGAATCTGACCAGACTGACATATACTTATTGAAATAGGCCTACTATATTATATTTCTCAGATCACCCAAAAAAATAAAACATCCAAGTGCTGGACATGATCTTAGTCGAGAGAAGTCACAAGTGTGACTAAACTATTTCGTCAGTGAGGATCGCGATTGACCACTACACCTCTGACGAAATAGTTTGTCACATCGTCGATTTTCTCAACGACTTCCATGTCCAGAAACGACAGTGTTTGAGAACCTATCGGCGACCGTTGAGAGGATTGTTGGTATTGTCGTCGGCGATGGGAAAAGCGTCATGTGAGCCATGCTGCTAATTGCGATGCATCCCAATTTTCTTACAAACTGTCGTCGACAAGTCGCTAGGGACATGTCGACGACATTTCGGATGAGAATTTGCACTCATGTGAACATCGCTTAAGGATGTCATCACTAATGACTTTTAGAGCTGTATCAACTTGAAAAAATCCCAAGACGAGCTCTGATCATGTCATTTCTCCATTCTCTCAGAATGCAAAAAATGACGTATTTTCAGCCTGTCTTGGGATTTTTTCAAGTCTAGACAGCTTTAAAGGTCATTCGCGATTCCAGCCTTAGCCTTCGATCAGATATCCTAGAACTATAGTAATCCCATCCTAGATATATAACGATTTAGCGAAAGATGGACCTATGTTTTCCTAAATGCTTGTGCTAGATGTACAGAAGGTGCCAGTAGGTGCAATAGCAGATGATCATTTCTTACTTCCGCAACAGGTGGGGGACAATCGTCTATATTATGCAACGTATCCCCTTCCCAACTAGAACATACTAAAACTACTAATTAGGAAGGATCAGCGATAACAATATTATAATAATATCGGTATTCAAAGTAAACCTCAAAGTAAGGCCTAGGCCTATTAATTAACGAATGCGCACAAAGTGCATAAATCACAGAGACAATCGCAAACCGTATATTCTTTTCGTTTTCACTACTTTTAATCTACCTCCTGTCCTCGCCCCCCCCCCTTCCACAAGTACTGGTCACTGTCATACAGTGGGTTACTATACTCTCACTTCAAGAACGAAGGTCACTCGTACTTTTGAGCCGCAACCATGATGAAAACACACACCTTGACTCAAAACTATAGGAACTACATCTAAAACAAAAACTATTTAAACTTTTCTGATATATAAAAAATAATTAAACGTGCCCGTAAAATAAAAATAAAATAAGAATAATGATAAATACGCCTAACGGGCATATATATATATTAAGTATACTGAAATGAATAGATATTTCTGATTCGACATGGGTCGCGCCTTAGAATTATAAAGAAAGCGTTTATTCATAGATAAATGAATAGCATGCACTTATTATATGAGCATGTATTGATCGAATATTATGCATTTGAACTTTTAAAGAAATTTTAACTGGACAATAAAGGAACCGAGAGCCTACATGTGGAAACCACACACACACACACATAAGTGTTTGAAATTAAACACTCCAAAACAATGATTTTTCCCATTTGAAATACATCTAATTGTAAAGAGATCCGTTAAGTCGTTAACTGAAATACCGTAATGCTTTAGTCTAAATTCAATTAAATGCAAATTGTTCTTCCTGAACTTTCTGTTTAGGCAGCAGAAAGCGTGACTGATCAGATGTTATCGTGCTGTATTATTGGGACAGGCCCAATCGGGGCACGTCAATCACGGACTGTTATGGTCCGTTCAGAGACTCGCGTCAGCGTTGTAATGTGTCATGCTAACACCTTTCGCGTCAGCGCGCTTGTTACTAGAGCATGACGCACTGCAGCATTGTGCGCGAGTGTCCAAATGGTTAATCAAAAGTGCCCTTAGAATTATGGTAAAGCTGAAACTAGATTTTATATTGAGACTTATAAAGAAATTTGAGAGAAAACGAAGAAACCCTGCGTTTCTTGCAAGAAAGAGTGGATGACGCCATCTAAACTGCCGTTCCTCCATTCATTTTCCTGTTTTCAAACCTGATAATCGTGTTATGCAAAGATTCGCGAGATTGAGAGCTTTTGGGCGCGTACTCACTGTCGCCGTGATAAATAACATATTCTTCATCGTGAATGTCGTTGACTCTGACCTCGAGGCTGCCCTTGGTAAGATGAGACTCGGTCGGTGGCGTTAGCTCTTCGGGCCGTCGCAGGAGAGACAATGGAGATTCGAGGTTTTCGATGTGCCCTTCTTTGGCAAGTTTTCTCGCGTCGACGATGACAATATCGTCTTCCTTCGTTTTCGAACCGGGACTCGACCGGCCGTCGCTCCCTTCACGACAGCGAACAACCCACTTCCAGAACGGAAGCACGGCGATCATGGCGCCTGATACGAACACGAAGATGCCGGCCATGTAGAACGAAAGGTTGTATGAGCCGGTCAGATCGTGCAACCAACCTGTTTGCAATGTAAATGGTCAAAATTTAGCGCTAACAAGTCTGGAGAGGAAAATATATCTGAAAATCTGAAATACATTTATGGTTGATGTAGGATTGTAGGGCCATCCAAAACCTAGGTTGAAGCAGTTGAAGGTAGTTACCGGGTACATGATTACATGAAAAGCAGAATTGTGCCCCCAAAAGGTGCTAAAAAGGTACCAATACCGGGAACATTGAAAAGGTGCAAACTTTTAGATAAAAGGTGCTTAAAATGTTCTCAAAATCCGAAACAAAAAATGTATAAATGTATCGGTCAATTTATTGCTCAATTTATCACATTTTCTCAAAAACGAAAAAAAAAAAAACACATTTTATTCATCAATCTATCAGTCAATTTTATTGGTTGCCTCTATTTTAAGTTTTTTTTTTCTTCTTTTTTTTAGTTTAAACTTTTTTTCTGGAAAGTTGCAAAAAGGTGTACATGGCCAAAAAAGGTGAAAAAGGTGCAATTATTTTTAGGAGCAATTATAGACCCATGGAGCTCAAATCACATGCACCAAAAAAAAAAGGTGAACTACAACTATACTTTTTTTAAAGAGCATATTATGCTAGAACAATTCGAAACTATGCTTTTCCCTAAAATAACAAAGATAGGTAATTTCAGTCATTAATAAACATGTGCATAAGATAGTTAAGAGTTTAAGATGGTTAAGAATGATCAGCTCTAAATCCATTCCTCCTCAGTGACAGTGACTGTGGGTTCGAAATTCGAATAACGCCTATACCACATGATAGAAATTATGATTTACCGGGTCTCTTAGTTTAGTATATTTTAGTTAGTTTAGTTTTAGGTAATTTAGGCTATTTAATGTTAGGCTGTTATAGTGCAGCCATCACTTCGTACAGTAAGCACGATAATCACTAAGGCAACCAAAAAGCATATTTTGAACTATATATTTTCAATTATAATATATATTATTATAAATATCCAAATTATGCTTTTTGGATGCCTTAGTGAATTCCGTACTTACTGTACTAAGTGATTACGGCACTGTAACCTAACTACAGCACATCTTTCCAATTGTAAAATACGGAGGTGAACAGTGATTACCTCCGAGGGGTGGTCCAATCAGATTGGCGATTCCTTGAACAAGCAGCAGGAGACCATAAGCGTTGGTGAAGTTCTCGAGCGTGATGAGATCGACGACGATGGCGGACGTGAGGACATAGTTGGCGCTGATGCTGAAGCCGAACACTCCGGCAGCGATGGAGAGCCCGGTGAAGTCCGAGAGGAGAGGGACGAATGCGATGCCAATGCCGCAGAACGCAATCGAGGCGCTGTACAGGAGCAGTGTGTTAACCCCCGGAATGTCGCCAATGTAGCCGAAGAGCACTTCGCCGAACGTATTGAAGATGCCGATCGCCGAGATGAGATAGGACGCAGTTTCCACGTCGATCGATTTTTTCAGAGCGTTGTCCACCATGTAAACGTAGGGAACATCGTACCAGACGTAGAGCAGCAAATTCGAGATGCAGAAGATGAGAAACTTGATGTTTTTGAAGTACGACACTTGCACCATGTCGAGCAGTGCCTCCTTCAGATCGTCCATGCAGTAGCACACCTGAGCAGCACATCAATCAGGAACGTCAATAAGAATATAAAAATAATAAATTCAATTCCATTCTTTAAAGAAAAAGGTTCTTTCACGCTAGATTCATGAATGCATAATTCTTCTAATACACGATTAAGGATTTTCAATATTTTAGGACAATTAAGTGATACGTCAACACATTATTACCAGTAGTTCAGTGGATAAAGTGACGACCTCTAAATCCATTCCTCCTGAGTGCCGTATACCACGTGAATGTTTGTACCGTATCCCCACGCACAAGCAATGGCCCACTTGGGGACCCCCCCCCCCCCGTCCCATTAAAAAAAATGTAATAGTGGATATCTGTCTGTCCGTCGGTCTGACAACAGGACTAGTCTGTTGTCCGTCTGCTTTTCAATGTTTCCCTGCCAATTTTTTGCTTAACAAGAGAATCGAACATTTTTTTTCGCCCGCTAATAATTTATCTCCACGAAGTCGAGTCCTGGTTACGGGCCTGTTTACATGGAACACAACTCAAATGAAATAATAATAAATTATACAGCAAAAGCTGTGACGCCCGTTATTTATTTTTCAAAATTTGCGCATCGCGCATGCGAACAGGGTCAAATTAGATCGTTTTTAAATCACAAAATACAAAAACAATTCGACTGAACTGATAGGCAGTTGAAACATAATAATCGGGCAATTAATTTGTTTTAATCGTATTTGAATGCGTTTATAGTTGTAATTTATATTTAGATTCACATCATTGCCACCGGAGCGTTTAGAATCAGAGATGGCAACGAAGATCACATATGCTACGATTAGGCAAACAGCAAGTATCACTCGTAACTATTTTAATTTTAAAAATAAAAACTTAACATTTTAAAGAATTTAAATAAATTTTACAAATTATAAAATTTGAAATGTTGAAATTCCAAAATTTCTAAAATGGCAAATGCAGGATATTTAGCGTTCTGCACGAGCATCGGGCAGGATGAAGGATTAGGCTGCATTCCCACCAGACGCTATTGCGCCCGCTACAGTGGCGCTGAGGGCTAGACAAACGTCATGATAAGGGCGTTCGATTCCCACCAGCCAACCCAAAATGGCGACGTACAATGTGTGACGTATTTCTCATGACGAATTCATCAACGCAATTCTTTGCGTTATGACGTCACCTCCGGCAATTGCGCCCGGCGTAAGCTTGGTGAGAATCGAGCCTAAGTGTACGAAATGCAGGAATAAGAGGGTATGATGCTTCTTCCGTGGAAGTATGGGTGGCAACCCTGCCTAATGGCGGACATGTAGTCTTTCACACTTGTAAGCTTGTAACAAACGAGTCAACGTTCGAGATAACTTGTTGTAAATTGAGGGGTGGAAATGTCCAACAGCATCATAAAATGGTGCAGGTAGACATGAACTTAAAGAGGAAGCGACGATAATTTTGACTTTTAAAAGAGTTATTGATTTTCACGATCACTTATTAGTAAAGAAAATACTTTTGATCAAATATAACTTTTTTCTGCTACCTAAATGTAAATGTTTGAAATAAAATAGCATATTATCCCTTCTGGTAAACGATATATTATTCATTCAGAGTGTGACGTGGTGGGTAACTTATATTATTTTAAATAAATGCTAAAAAATATGCATCTTTATTGCAAAAAAAAAAATCTAAACTACGAAAAAATATCTATAAAAATAAAGGGATTTGAAAAACCTAAAACTATAAAAGTGAAACTTCTTGTCGCTTCCCCTTTAAAGAAAGATCGCACACTGATCTCTCACCAACGATAAAAGAACTCGATTTCTATCCACGTCAGTAGACATGGTGTTTATGTCCAAATGGCCATGACCGCCATGCAGACAAGACCGTCAATCAGTTCTTGGAGAAACTTGTATGCTCACATTCTTTCATGTGGGGCATATTTGCACGAAAGATTAAATCCAAGCAGAACCATTACATCTAACTTATCTAAGCTGAAGTCAGTAAGTGGTTGCATCGATCAAAATTTTAAAGGAAATTTTACTACAGTGGATTTGAAAAAGTAATGCCGCGAACGTGCGAATGTTCGCGTTTATAATTTGGTCCAATTAAAATAGCCGACCTTACTTGCCTTCGTCAACAAGAATCTTTCTTCAAGGGTAGCAGTCTAATTTTATTATTATTATTATTATTGGCCTATTTCAGTAATTTTGAAAAGTAAAGTTACAGAAGATGTCAAAGAGATGAAAGTCGATAACTTACTAAATGAAATGACAGATACCTCACTCTCCTCCTCTTGGTCGATGGTTATCATGCTATTCCTGTAGATGTCCGGACAACTGGATGCCCGAATGTGGTAGCGGTGGGTGTTGAGCATTGCATTTCGATGAGTCATGCAGCGACGATGCAACCGAAGGTTGTGGAAGTAAGCAGCCGACAGACGTCTCGTCCCACCAACCAACAAACGCTGCTTCGTGGGTGGACTGCCCATCTGGTAATGATTACCTGCGAACGACAAAAAATAAATTCTATATGCTACATAAAGTACAGCAATGTCTAATATAACCGCCTAGTAGGCTACCTTAAGCGCGTTTGAAGTTAAGGCGGGTTCCAGCGGCGAGATGAAAATTGAAAAATTGTAAGCGGAAACCGAAACAGATTTGGCTTGCAAAAATTCAGTTTCAGGTTATAGTTTTCAGCTTCCGTTTTTACCGATTTTAGCTCAACATCGGTGAGATTTCATCAGACATAGGTTTCTTTCGGACGCTCGTCACGTGCGATTAACGCCATGAACCAAATTTTGCTCAGCAGTTGAAGATTCTGGCTGGTATCACTAGCGAGTATGAGGCGATTCTCCAGAGTGACTCGAGCGGTGCTCACTGCTCACCCATAGGTTAACACGAGTGAGCAAGGCTCGAGTCACTCTGGAGAATCGCCTTATACCCCCGCTAGTGATACCAGCCTCTATCTCTTCCTTCTGAAACCGAAAACTGTTTTCGGTTCAAATAGGCCCTGTCGCTTTCTGCTTTCAAATTTCTCATTCAGCCTGCCTCTGAGAGCTGAATCCGAAATGTGTAAAGCTGAAACTGGATTATTTTTTTTGGGTTTCGGTTTCAGTTTAACACTTTTTAGTTCGCCTGTGTGTTTTTCACATTGAAGTTCATATTTAAAATAAAACTTTTTATTTCAAATAGGCATACAGTACGACCTTCACGGTTTTAACCAACATTTTTACGAGAATGCAATGTGTCTACACGAAATGCCTTTGCAATCTAGCGTAGAAAACGCAACTTGATGACAATATTAAGTTTGGCTTAATAATAGTAAACAGTTGGTACATTCTACATCGCGACTGCATGTACACTTGTAGAGTGTATAAGCTCCACTCCATGTAAGTCAAGTTACCTGGAACAGTGGAAGGAGCAAAGTTGGCACCTGCGTCCAAGTGGCCATTTTGAGCAGAAGCTCCAGGATAACCTCCTGCGAGGGAAGCGGATCCAGGACTAAGAAGGAGGCCGTGCTGAGGACTCGTCAACCTGTTGTCAGGGCCATCCAGGTGCTTGATGCCTGCCAGAGCCAGCAGTTGATCACTGTTGCTGTGGTTGACCAGATGCGGGTAATTCAACATGAAATACTCATAGTTGATGCCATGCTTGCCGAGTTTCTCCAGCAACTCCTTCGGGATATTCTCTCCTTGCTTGAGAAAGGTGGGCAGGTCGACTAGCGAGTTGCAGAGACGTTCGCAGTCCTTGAGGTCTTCCGGGATGGAGGCGGACGTGCACGTCGCAGTTGCGTTGCCGTGCACGCTGCCGTGAAGCAATAATCGTCGAGATTCGTCGGGCGTCGCATTCGACTTTTGCGAGATGCTCTCGGTAGAGGTCTTCAGCGACTTGTCGCTTCGAACTTTCCTTCTGGTCGAACCCTCAAGGTCTCTCATGAGGGCGCCGCAGACGACGATGTTGAGAAAGCAACCGGCGAGTACCAGCGTGGCGCCACGCCAAGTGTACGTGTCGACCAGGTATTGCGTGAATGGCGCGAACAGGAACGTCCCAATGCCAGATCCAGCAACAGAGAGTCCGGTCGCAAACGATCGCCTTTTCTCGAAGTAATAAGCGACACTGACGATGGCCGCCACATAGCAAAGAGCTAGCCCGAAACCGGACATAATGCCGAACGTGACGAACAGAACCTCGAGCGAGTTGGAGAACGAGCTTAGGATGAATCCAAAGCTTGCTAGCAGAGCGCCAACGATCGTCACCTGACGACATCCGTAACGATCTGTCAGCGTGCTGGCGATCGGACCGGCCAGTAGTGGAACGCCCATGAACAACGAACCGACCCATGCCGTTTTGCCTATGGTTTTTGGATGTTAAAATGGAAATTAAATTTCAATTTAAAAAAAAAAAACTAGGCTAGGGCTACCGTAGTCGCCAGTGGCGTAACCATGGGGGGGGGGTGCAAGGCCGCACATAAAATTAGGCCAAAGGCGATATTTTAAGGTTTTTTCTTTACTTTTATCATTTTTGTCACTTGGCACCGGAAGCGAAATTTTAAAAGGGAAGCTACAACGATTTTCAAAAGAAAAACTCACCGTGCAGTCGATGAAACATCTTATTCGATGACATCCCACGGTAATATTTTCCTCGTATGTCGGTCTTTTCATTTTCTACGCTGAAACAAACGCTCTACCTACTCCTCTCACGGGAGGCGCCATTTTGAATATAAGGTAAACGAAGCACCGGTTTTATTCCACCTCTACAATCGAAGGTGCATGACGGGTGTCACGTGGGACGCTAGTTACGTGGCGCTTCTCGACGAAACACATTGTTTACCGGAAGTGAGGCTTACTTTATATTATTTCAAATAGGCCCAAATGCTAATAGCCTAATTTAGCATTTTTATTAACAAAAAATCTAAAATTAAAACAAAAATTACGCCCAGGCATATCTTAAAAAATAATGATTTCAAAAAATCCAAAACTAAATAGGCCTAAGTCAAATTTCTTGTCGCTTCCCCTTTAAAGTTTTTAATTT
>JAQIYI010001928.1:0-10514 GCA_034700265.1 Polyzonium germanicum
ATTATAGTGCGTGTATTTAAATCGTTCAGGCACATTCGTATAGTGTTAACTGTTTCATTGTGCAGAATGTATATTTGGAAATAAAAAATATGTTTTATCGTATTTGTGCTTTTTTGCATACGTACGCTCGCATATGTGTAAATCCCAGCCTTAGTTACTAGTCATATGTCAGGATTCACATAGTGTGCAATTCTTATCGCGCAACCTGGCCTGGCTTTTTGTCTTGAGAGCTGATGGTCAAAGCAGCTGTAACAAAATTGGTTTTTCGTCGGGTCGCGCGATAGAAATTGCGAATCAAGACATGAAGTGTGACCTGACATCATCTACAGTAGTTAGTCTACCATGATGAGCTTGAGGAAAGTCGATTGTGCATTTGTATTTGTCCTGCTTTGATGATCTAAGACAAGCTGTTACTCGGAGCACTTGAACTGATGACATTTAATTTTCGGAGCGTAGCCGTTGGTTGGACGACGACCGCAGCGGCATGATCTGCAAAGACCGACGTCCTGTCTGGCTCGCGCCAACATCTCGCCGGCCACGGCGCTCACGTAACGATTGAACTGTCTTTTGGAATCGGCCGGAAGTTCCATGAAGGAGCGCAAGAAAATGGCGCCTCTGCTGGCCGAAGCCAATTTTGAATATTGACCCTAAATGGAGAGAGAGGAAATAAACCAATAATTAGGACGTCACATTGCTCATGCTGGCAGTTAGTTGCAATGATGACCTTTGGATAGTCCGTGAACTGCTCGGGTTTGCCCTTCGATTGTGGGAAGATTTTTCCGTCGCCTCGCACTCCGTAGATCTTCGTTCCCTTGGCAACGCTCGGATAGTCGGACAGGACGTAGAAAGCGGCCGCCTCCGCCTCAGTGTCTTCCAGAACTTTCCAAAGTCTTTCCGGATTCAATCCTTCCTGAAGAAATGCCAATTCCAATTTCCAGGAAACATTTTGAGCCAAAATTGTAAGTATTGGCTTACATACAAACGATATTTTTCCAGGAAAAAATCTTTTCCCGGAAAAGCGAAAAGTCTCCATCTAAATAGCTAACCGGTGGATCTTCTGACGTCAGCAAGAGGAAGATGCGAACTGCCGTCGAGTTGAGCGGAAATCGTTTGCAAGCCGTCTGCAGAGCGTCCAAGAAGGCTGAATTCTCAGCTGAATCGGTGTTGTTCACTTGGTTTGACTTGGCGGACGATGCTGATGCCGGCCGGAAGTCCAGTTGCTTAAGAGCGAATCGCACGAATTCGTCGACGGTCGAAAGCAACTTCCTGTTTTTTTTTTCATTTTGACAGACATGCACATATGAAGTCACCCTCGGACGGTCCTACTTAATAATTATAGTTTGTTAAGCGGTCGCGCGTTTACCCGTTGATCGAGTGCTGTTCACCGGACCGGAAGTCCACCAGACCGAAGCGAACGGTTCGGTAACCGTCGTTGGTGAAAGTGCGCTCTATCGACTCGGCCAGCAACTCTAGCCCTGAAATCAAATAACAGTTGTTGTAACGAATGTTGGTGAGCTGTTCAACTGAATTAATAGAAAATTGCAAATTAAAAATCGTGTTTGCACAAACGTGTCCTAAAATTGTTTGTTAGAAAATGTTTTGAAATAAAATCAAATGTTTTACGTCAAAAAAGGTTCAAATAATCATTTTATATAACGACTCTTGCGACCTTATTATTGAGGTTATGTCATTTTAGTGGGTTTTACCTTTCTTCAATGCTGTCCCGGATGATGGTTTTTGAATTCTTTGATCAGCCATGAGCACAATGTCCACGTCGCTCTGAACGACATCCTGCCAGGACTCTTCCAAACGATGCTGACCACCGGAGCAGAACGCTTCAAACGTGTGACAACAACAGAGAATGAAGCAATTGATACAAATTAAGGATTAACCGATGGTCGTGCGTGAAGCGCTTTGTGCATACATACAGCATTCTGAAATACTGTCCACAGGAAGTCCATTGGCTGCACATAGAGCGAGGTACGATCGGACGGTCGAACAATCAAAGTTGTCTGGGCAAACATTGCCGCCCTGCTCTAGTTGGCATCTGTTGGCAAATGGCGCTGGGTCCACGACGTCGTGGCAGTACGCGGTCGTCGGACTCAGCTGGTAGTTGAACGCCGCGTCGCACGTCAAACCAGCATTGGCGTCCGCTTGAGCGCCACTTGAGCATCCTCGTCGTGGGTCGGTGTTGGTGCAATTAGCCTTTTGTGAAGAAAGGATGAATCCTGAGTGTGCCTGGAAAATAAATGGGGAATGTTAGTTTCTAAACTTGCTAAGCTGAACTGTTCCTGGTCTATAATTGTTCAAGCCCGTTCCTTGGAAAGTCATTAAAAACTTTAGGCAAGTTTTTAACACACTCGCTCGAACATTTATTAGTACGCATACTAATAGGGTATAGTTGTATACTTGTTTATCGTCCGTCGGGTCTCCGTTGTTGTTGCCCAGAAGCCCGACTAGAAGTCCGTGCGTCCAAGGCGTTGTACCAATCAGGCAATAGCGCTCGTCGACGACGCACTTGACGTCGACGTGATGAAACGTGTTCACACTGAGCACGTTTTCGCTTCGCGTCACATTCACGTATCTTCAATGAGAACAAAAATATTATATTATAGTTAATCATTACTTTATATTATATAACTATTGCAGAGAGCGTAGTTAATCTGCGAATTCTTCATTTTACTTTTAGGCCTACTTAAATGTGCCAACAGAGTTAATAATATAGGCTTAATCAGCTGACCCATCCCAACTTCGAATTGGTGCATCGGTGACCTGGTCACTTCCGTTCAGGTATATTTTGCCATCCTGTTGCAAGCGGATCTCCATCTGCGGAAAAATGAGGACCAGGTCTGGATCATGGACGACGTTTCCGCTCCGCTCAATCGTAGCCGCCATGGTCACTTTGCCGTTGAGGGCGTTGTGCAACAGCAGATGCGTCGTCGAGCAGGCGGCGACGGCGGCGTCGTCATTGTCGTCTTCGTCGATCAGGTCTACAAAATGTCCGTCGAATGTTCTCAGGCGACCAGAGCCCCAGACCAATGCGAATCGATCGTACATGGAAGGGCCGTCGCGCTGAAATACCTCACGCAAATCTGGCTCTTCGTCACCAGCTACTGCGGTGGACATCAGCTGATCGAGCTTCCGCAGGGTGTCCTTGGCGTCCCTCAAGTAAGCTGCGTTCAGGCGTGGACGACTCTTGATTGAAGAAAAAAAAACCCTGTTAAGGGACTACGTACTTTGTTTGCAAGACTTTTAGGATGGGTTTTTCAGCTGCCGCGTCTTTTTCGTGAATTTTCGCGCGACAACACCACGCGGCTGCTGGAAAACCGGCTTTAATCATGCGAAAAACGTATGTTTGATGACTGTTGCTCGAATTTTCGTAGCGTCCTAACTTCGTCCGGTAGTTAATTTGCTTACCACGAAAGTGTCCAAGTGTATCGGCAATCGGTAAGTGGTCACGTGACTGCTTTCTTCCACAGGACCTGGCACGACGGTCTTGCGCTTCCAGAGTTCGATGGCCGTGTCCCACGTCCAAGTGGCGAGCACGGACTTGAGCTCGAAATAGGACCAGAACCAAGCTTGAAAGAATTAAACAATAAAATGTTAAGTCACGGGAGACTTGTTTCAGATGACGACGCCACGACGATGTTTTAAATCCACTTTAAAAGGTTTCTGCGAAGGGGGAAATTCTTAGACTCACGGACGAAATTCGGCACGAAAGTCGGCTCCGAATAAGTACGATAGAGTTCCGTGGACGCGTAGTTGTACGCTCTGACCACCATCTGAATGCAAGGATTGTAGATGGACTCCATGTCCAGAATGGACACGAGCGCGTGATGGCCCATCTTGTACAGAGTGCTCACGGCCGTGTTCACCTTAGCGATGTACCACTGAGCAATGGGCACTTTCAGAAGCGGTCTCAAGATTCTGTTGAGCGGATGGTCCGCACTGGAAAGGGCCTTCATGGTCGCCTCCGACATCTTTAGAAAGTCGAAAAAATAAAATAATACCAATTATTCAGTTGGAAATAGTGACAAGTGGATCCGTCCGCGTACCTTGCCCATCAGCGGAAGCCAATCCTTCCTCAATTCGTCGATGACCAATGGATTGGTGACCACGGTCTCGACCAAGTGCGTCGGATCGTCCAGAGTGTACGTCCATTGGCCAATGAAATTCTGAGGATCGCTCTGAAAAATGTGAAAGAAAAATGTCC
This sequence comes from Polyzonium germanicum, assembly GCA_034700265.1. Lineage (NCBI taxonomy): Eukaryota > Metazoa > Arthropoda > Diplopoda > Polyzoniida > Polyzoniidae > Polyzonium > Polyzonium germanicum. The sequence goes on from JAQIYI010001928.1 coordinate 4,214, forward strand.
AATGCGGATTTGGAAATATGCTAATTTTCACGTCCTTCTTGCATCTGAAGCTGAATTAGGTTCTCACACCTCCATGTCTCGACATTTTTCGCGTCGACAAAAGACGAATTGAATCTCCCGCAAGTCAGGCGCCAGTCTGCCGATCACGTAGACGTCGAGCCGAGCAACATCCGGGAAGTGGAAGTGGACAACTGCGTCTTCGAACGGGTTCGTCAGATCGATGCTCCAGATCATATTTGGAAGAAAATCTTTCACCTTTAAAAAGAAAAAGGTTTTTTTAACTCTTTAATCGACTTGATTTCAGGTTAGTAATTAAATCTGAGTTTACTCGAATGGGAGCCAATTTAATATAAATAAACTAGACCCTATTAATTAAATTACAACAAAATCAAGCAACTGACCCCCCCCCATCTATCGGAATTGATCTCCGTACGCCACTGACATACTTTGCTGTTAAACGTGATTGTTCTCTTGAAGCCAGTTGTCCACTCGCTGCGCATGTCCACGTCCATCAAGTCGTGTTTGATGGTCATCGTTTCGCCGCCAAGAAATACAACCTCTAGACCCAATTCAATCATTATTGAATGAAACTCACAATATTACAGCTTCAAAGTGACACTTGAGTGAAGACCATGAAGAAACAATCCAACTCACGTTCAAGATCCAATTTTAGCAGATTCCAGATGGACGAATCGACGGACACGTTCAAACTCAAGTCGTTGTAGGCCGGAGCCAGAAGGTTCCAAGCCAAGTCCAATCTGCCTCGGAAGATCGACGATAAATCGATCGTCTGATGGACAGCCACTTGGCCATTGACGAAGGACGCGTCCAATGCTACGCTCAGCTTTGAAGCGTCGTCGAACGGCGCCATCGAAGCGACGAACGTGTGGTTCAGCCAAACTCGAGCCGATGGTGATTTCTTCGTTCCCGGCTCTCGGGTCAAGGCGTTCGTCGCGTCCAGACGGACGTTGGATGTGGGATTTGCGATCGAGAAGTTAAACTGGTAGCTTAATTGAATTAAATTAGACTAGGCTGTTGAGACAACGAACGTGCGTCTGCCAGTAATCTTGAACTCGCTTCGCTCGCTCGGACAATTAAATTGTTAAATATTTACGAAATAAAACAATTGGGAAAACTAAAAATTTACTTTTTAAATGTGTCTTCGCGGTACGTTCCTTGCAGTTTGATCGGTTTTTGTCCCGGAAGTGACAATGTCCAAAGAGTCTTCGACTTGTGCAACGACGACGATCCTGACCTCTTGGACGTCGAAGAAGGAGCTTTCTGCTTCTGCGTAGCGCTGTTGACGATCGCTTCCGCAGTCTCGTTTCGCATGTGAGAGAAAAATTCGAGCGCATGCGAGTGAGCCTGAAGACGGCGAGCCACTTCCGGTTCGCTGAGATCGTACTGAACAGGATCATTTTAGGCATGAAATATTTCATTTGAAATTATTGAAATTACTGCAAATTAAAATCCAAAATAATAAGGAAACCGTCCAAACCCCTTTCAAGTTCACTCTAGTCTGATCGACGTTCACACTCAGCGTGGAATTTGTGTCCACTTTGTTCCAACGTCGCACGCTGACCACGGAAGTGGACTGAGAGGGCGTGGCCAACCTGGCGCTAACGATTCGCTCGTCAAGTCCGTCACCTTCACGGTGCGAGTTTGAAACCAAGCTCACGTTTAGAAAAGTCTGAAAATTCAAAAATGTCTTTAGCTTGAGGCCGGAATCAGTGCGAATCACTAAGGCAAATCTCAAGACCTGTCTCGAGACAAGACATACAAGACATTACTTCCGGTTATGAAGGGAGATTAGAGTAAATATTGGTGAGGTGCGCGCGCAGAACTGCAGCTGATAGGCTTACTGATTTAGAAGGAAATCGCCCTTCATAACCGGAAGTTACTAAAGCTGTCTTGACTCGAGATAGGTCTTGAGATTTCCATTCGTGATTCCGGCCTTGGAAACGTAGATGTGTGAATGTAGCTTTAATGGACTTGTGGCGAACGACCTTGAGTTCGTGGCTGGCCAACATGGTCTTAGTGAGGTTCCAATCGAACCTGTGTCCGCCGGAAGTGTACGTGTCCAGTCGTATTACGGAATTGGGCGTCATCAGATGGTAGTAAGCCAGGTTGTTGGCCGCCGGCTGACCGTGAACTAGATGGCGGTGTTGACGCAAGTTGACCCACGCCGAACGCGAATTCTTCTCCCAGGCAATGTCGCCCAGAAGCCGGTTATTTGGATTAGATGGTTGGATCCTTTTATAATAAATGGAAAAAATGTAATCAAATTGAAAAATACATTCGAATTGCTTAGAAATTACTTAGGAAAACCCATTTTAATTGCGTCCGTAAAAATCCATTTGTTGAATAATCAAAATTGCTTTTCTAATTGATTTCACACAATAAAAAGTTATATTTTTTTACCAATTTTAAGAAATATAAATGTATGCATTTAAAATTTACGCAATTAAAATTCATGCAATTAGTTTTCTGATTAACTTTTAGCCGATTAGAATTGCATTTATAATTAATTTCTACGCAATTAAAATCAATTTTAAGGCGAATTAGCTTAAAATCTATAAAAAAATCTTGTTGCAAATTCCAACTCACCCAGAATAGGCGAAATGGTGATCGATCGTGTCCGATTGCGAATTCGTCGATCGGATTCGATTCCACGAGTAGCTACTACTGATCATGGCCGGTGGCGTTCTGACCGTCAAGTTCAAGTAGTTTTCGCGCCGTCGAGTGAGGACGACTCGCGGCTTGGACGACTCGCGTCCACTTTGAGGGTGGATGACCAGATTGGCCGTGGCCGCGAGCTGGACATCACGTTCACCAGTCTAGTATGTATGTAGAAAACGAGAATGGCTCTTGAAATTAAATTCCAAATTAAGCTCGAGTTTGATTTTTTTGCTCACCGTGTACTCCAGAGAATGGGTTTCGTGCGAATCAAGCGCGACGTAGGCTTTAGTCGTGAAGCCACCACCGCCACCATCTGCTTTGTCCACGCGCAATGGACGTCTCGTCACTTTGGCTTCCAAGTTGATTCGTGGAATTTGCAATTGCGATTCGTATTCGCCGCTTCTCCGGTTGGCCCTGTGGCCATAGGTAACCAATCTCTGGATTTCTCCACCTGTGACATGAAATGTTTTTCGACATTGAAATAGTGTTCTGGGTGAATGTGAATTAGACTCGTTTAGGTTCTTTTAAACGTGCTTTAGGCTTAGATTAACTTCACTTTAACCATTTCAAACGTTATGTTTACATATGAATCCTCAAAATAGATTCACCTGTTGCTGAAAGTCTCACGACGACGTTGGCGCCATCTTGTGTCGTCGGATTATTTTCAACGATAAGCTCGTAGGATTTCAACTCTCTGGGATTGAATAAAAAATAATTATCAGGATTGAAATTAAAGTGACAATATTTTAACAGTCCGTAGTGGAGAACTCGAATCGCACATCCATTTCGAGTCTTGTCTGACCTATCAGGAAAGTCGGCCATGAGTTGCCAATGCGAACTTCCGGCCATCAGGCACCACGGTTTGTCGACGCGATGCGTCACGTTCGGATACGAACGACTGTGACAAAGCCGGACGCCGGCCATGATCGGAACTACGGCCGCGTTCAGACACCACGATGCGTTGTGTCGATCCACCTCGTAGTCCGCCAATTCTGTCTTCTTCGGTCCTGAGACAATGTAATTCTTCCGACTGTTTTAATTTGTCAAATTTCAGACACTTTAATTTGGGTAAATTTTGGGCGTAAATGCGATTTGAGTGCCCTACTTTAAGCCTACCTGAGTCGTACAAGTCGCATTGGACGTTTCGGAGGGTCAATTTCTAGTTTCACTTCTTTGGGACCTAAAGGGCAGTTGAATCCGTATCACAAGCTGATATTTATCTCAAGACAGACTCAAGTCTGACTCAAAGTGCGCGTGGCGTTCGTGTGCATGTGGCGCAAGATGACCCACGTTTTATCTTTGCTTGTGCATAGCTTAGTTCACATTGAAATAGATGGAATTTGTAATGTATGTGACTTTGTTTAAGTCTGTCTTGAGTTATTCTGGTCAGAAACCTGTGAAAGTGACGGCCATCTTCGTGTCGAAGGACGTGGAAGCCGTGCTGTACGATTGAATGCCACCGTACGTGAAACCGGGCAAATCGACGATCATGTTGTTGATCAGAACAGCTGCACCACTGCGAAAATAAAACTTGTAGCTCTTTATAGTTGAGATATATTTCGCTCAGGAGTCTCAGAACAAGACATAACTTGGGAGCTTCACAAATCGATATGTTAATTGATGATCGCAATACAACTTTCACTTTTCAGCAAGCTATAGTTGCAAACCTGAATTCCGTGGGCAGAGAAACGCTCAATTTTCCGTTCGGTTGCGAAAGTTGGACCGAAAGGTGTGCGGAATGCGTAAGAAAGGATTCGGTGGTCCAGTTGAGCGGCGTCCCGGTCAGCAACGGTATCAAATTGAACGCCTAATTGTGATCAAGCCCAAATTTACAGATCGAACTCTAGGCGTATCCAGTTAGATTTTATTTAGAGTCAAAATAAAATATTTGTTTTTCCTATTAAAGGGGAATCGACGCGAATAAGGTGCTTCAATCGAACCAATCCTGAGTTTTTGTTTTGAAAATCCGTGTCGCTTCCCCTTTAATTTCTTGCAAATATATCTAGTTTAGGAAGCATCAACCTGCCTCCACGATCTGAGTGATACCGGAAGTGTGATAACTCGGACCGTTGAGCATTGCCTGCGACACGCCACGACTCAACTCCAGAAAAGTCTTCTTCAGCAGGTCGCTGGTCGTGAAGAACAATTCGTCGCCTGAACAAAATTAAAAATTGCCCCTTTGCATTTTAATTTGTTCAGATTTTGATATACAGTAGGCCTAAATTGATAGATTGATTATACATCGCATTGATTGCGAAATAAGACAATGCTGACCAAACGTTTGAATTCCGTACATCAAAGTGGCGACCTTTGTCGGATCGAACTTTTTGGCCACCGTTCGCCGAATTCTTTCCAAGTTTTCCTTGAAATCTTCGTCCATTTGGTAGGGATATTTGACCTCCTTAATGTTGGTCCAACTACTGGACAGTTTGGCCAACTCTCCGGGGTTTCGCAGCAGTTGGATGATGGCTGCTAGGATCGCGTAGCCGTCGATCGGAGTTTTTCGCTTGGCGAACAGATCGCCCATCGACATCAGCACGTTTTCAGAACCTGGATAACGTAATCTTCAATATCAAATTAAACATTTTTAAAGGGGGCGTCTCATTAGATGTTTGCTTTTTCAAGATTATTATTTCTGAATAGAAAATCTTTTTTTGAAATGAGACTCCCCCTTTAGGGCGAAATGCGATAAAGGCACACCTCTGGTTGTCGTGAGCACGTCCAACAAGTCCACTTCTTTGTCGAATAGCCGAACAGTGAAATTGTAGGCGGCGGCGAAGGGCAGAAACGAATCTGCCTCGTAGAGTTTTTCGACTCCGAGTCGCAGTGCGAATCGATTTAGGACCTTTCGCAGAACCGGCGTCTCGTGGTAGTAGAAGTATTCCTTGTGACCCGACTTCCGGTCCGAAGAATTGACCGGCTCGTGATGCGACTGTGCGACCAACCGTCCCAGCTTCGAGTCGCTTTCGATCGCGCGACGAATCGTCCCTGCGAAACTTGGGAATTTATTTTATTTAGCGATTTTTAATTTTCCTTCAAAATATCTGGTTTGTTTCAAGTGAGGTCACTTGGCATTGTGAGGATTCCGTCTGGTCAGGATGGACTTCATGTGCGACAGCACGAAGCTCTTCAGCTGGAAGTCGGCCGTGTCCGAATGCAATAACTTGGTCAAGTCGATGAGCTTTTCGGGCGATTCGGCCCAATGACCAGCCAGGATTTTATAGGACTCTGTTCGCACTTGCAGGTCCTGGCTCGCATTCTTCAGGACGTCCAGCAGTCGTCTATACAGCCGCGTTGTTGAAGCGAACCTACGAGTGGCCTTTAGGGGGCGGGGGAAATAAAAGGACTTGAGCAACGCTCGAGTGTGACTTTGATTATCTTACTTAGCATTGTAAACTAGTTTAGAAAGGGCGGGGCAACTCTTTATCAGGGAATTTATAAACCATTTGTCAATACGGTACCGCTAACGAAATTGTATTCAATAATTAAAAACAGTTTATAAGGACCTCTTATAGAGAGTGCTTGAAACTCACTTTAATCGCAGCTAATTTGGTGGCCCAAGAGGCCTTGTCGTTTCGTATGCAACTGAAGACGATGTTTGCCACTTCCGGATTGTATTTTT
>JAQIYI010001929.1:0-10514 GCA_034700265.1 Polyzonium germanicum
AATATTTATATTTATATATATATAGGAACAGTCACTAACGTTGTTAGGTTTGGTGAAATAAAAGAAATTAACAAAGGAAGAAATTCCTCTTTCAAACAAAACAAAAAAAATAATAAAGGAAGAAAAAATATATATATTTTTGGGCATTAATAAATAATAATAATAGTTATAAGACTTATAACAATCTAAAACGCTTCAGTTCATTTTCGTGACCGTACTTGTCACGACCAGTGGTAATCTGTATGGGATGGCATGTCTGTGCTCGTGAAATACAAACCATATTTATTTGCGAGTTTATTTTATTTATACGTACTTTTTTGAGTTGCCGAGCTTTTTTTTTCTTTAAACAAAAAAATATCACGAGGCACAATTTTTATATCTTAAACGTCTTCTTTTTCTTCTGATTAGCCGACGTCGATGGCCGACCCCGGTAAACGGAGGAAACGACGATGACGCTTTCTATCTGTCCTTGTGTGCGTGCGACTTTGCGTTTCCTGTTACGTTTTCACTGATCACCGACTGAGCACTTCGTTGATGATGCTGGCACACTTGTCTGCGTTGCTTCCCAGAATGAACGTGTCGTGATCACCCTCAACCGTGTGCACTTTGACCTTGCCTACGCATACCTGAGAGAGAAAAGCCACAAAAGATAAAATATTGAGACTTGTTTTTCTTTTACATCAAACGGGATAAGTTGCACGTAAAAATCAAAGGAACGCTAAATAATGACGTCATTTCAACTCATTTGTAAAATATCCCTCTTTGGAGTCTAGCCAGGATTATTTACTACTGACCTAATTGTTGGGTTGCGTTCCATTGATTTTACCTGTAACTTATCCTGTATTAATTGAGTTCACCACGCTGTGACCGTGTGACGTCATACATTACCAGTAATCAAAACATGGTATTGGGTTAATCATGCATGGGTGTAAACTAGTAGGCCTATGTATGTGTTTTATAAAAAAAAAGTTTTATTTGAAAGATTTGACTTAAAAGTCTAAATTGAATGATTATTTTTTATACTGGATATTGTCTTATTAAAACGCAATCTACCCAATTTAAAACGAAATGTTTATCAAATTAAAACAAACTAGCGGATCCGGTTCTGCGCACACCGATCTATTTATGATGGTGCGCTTGTGGGTTATGTTTCAATTAAAAGTAAAGATTTATAAATATAAAATAATGAAAACTCGTTAAATTAAAAGTATAAAATACAGAGCGCTGTACTTTGCCCGCTCGATATACATTTACTATGCTTGACAACTGGCAAAATAACGTCAACACGCTGGAACATCAATTTTTTTTATATAAATGTGTATAAAAAAGAATCAAAAGTCTTTTAATTTATGGAACCGTACCTGTGCCAATCCGTAGTCTTTGCCGAGCGTTTCAACGGCGATGGTGTTCTGAAGAGCGCGCACGAGCGTCACGGAGCCCGTAAACTTACGAGTGGGTGCGTACATGTAGGAGGCCAAAAGTAATTTGTGGAAGAATTCGGCAGCGATCAGAACATCCTGTTGACGCTTGAATTTACCCGTCTTCATCAGAATGTCGGCAGCGTGTTGCAACCGGGTCTCCCAGCTGGTAAGTCTCTGCAATTCTCCCTTGACCTTCGCGCGGGTACAGCGAGCCACAAAACAACAGGTCAGTAACAATCATTCGAGACAAAATAGTGACAATTTGGACTCACGTGCTCGATATTCTCACCTTAAGGTAATCGATCTGTGTGAATTGCAGAATGAATGTACAGAGAGCGTCGATCTCGCCTTGACTCACTTCCTTCAGATCTAGTCGACTACGATATCCTGTTGATGAGTAGAAACAAATTAAAGTTAAAAGATACGTTAGTCAAATGATTTTCATAAAATTTCCGGAAAAATTTAAGAAAATTGGTTAGGCATATCATTTTTGGCCTGCTTGTATAATTAAATCACCTGTCTGGTATTTCAATACCGGCAAACCAATTTTTGTTTCCACATTTTCCGGATATATTTCCGAGTTCACATCCTTATTCATAGTTCAAATAATATAAGATACAATAATAATGTGCTCACCCTCAATGTAGGTGCTGACGAAGCTGTGAGATCCGTCCAACAAGATGAGATTCTCGATGATGTCCGACTGTTTGGGATGAGCCGCCTGGAGTTGAGTGGCCATTTCGAAAGCGACGGTCGCGCCGAAAGAGTATCCGGCCAACCTGTAAGGTCCGTTCGGTTGAGTCTTTTGGATTTGCTGCGAGAAACAAAACAAAACAAAACAGAAAAATACAAAATGAAAATAGGATCAATTAAAACTACGGTAAGCTGGTCGCATGTAATACAATTACTCGTCCGACCACGCAACATCACGAGCATGCTAAAAAAGCACCTGCATGAACTATATGTGAAAGTATGTGTCCATGATGTACCTGCAAATAATAGCCTGCGAGTGCTTCCAGAGATGTTAGCGGAGCCTTGGCGGTGCACTGAACTCCGTAGACGGGGCTGCTGAGCTTGCCCGTGAGCGTCGTAAGTGAGATGGTCGCTCCTTCGATCGGATGAACGATGAACAGCGGCGTTCCGGCGGTGGCACTGTTAAGTGGGACCACGCATTCTTGGGGTACCAGGTTTTGTAGATCGAACCTTTTGAAGTTGTTTGGAATTGTAGCACAAGAGAGACAGAGAGAGAGAGAGAGAGAAAAACAATGTTTAGACAACAATCAATGCTGGGTGACACCCAAGTCTGGTACCATTACTATTTCAAAGCGCGCCTGCTCAACGTCCACTCAAGTGTGATCAGTCTGTTCACAGATCACTCACACATGCACTCACTCGAGCAAGTAAATTTCCGATGAGGGCTTAGAAAAAATCATAGTTGGTGGAAGAATTTTGCCCTCTGGCTTTTGAAGTATTTTAAGATTAGAGGCGAAGGAGGAAATTCTATTTTTCGCTACATTTTGTCGATTTTGAATGAAAATCTTCACCCCTTTTTGATGAAACTGTTCAATTTTGACACTTTTCCTTTAATTTCTGGGGAGAAGGGGAAAACATCCAGCCCTGAAAATTACTGGGCAATGGCTTCCCTTGATCTACACTATACATGTATAGGTTAGCAAGGTACTAGCTGATTTTGACTTCTGCTTTTTAATCCTCACACTCATATCCCAGAGCATAGTTCAAATTTTCAAACTAAATGTTACAATTTTCCGTTTGGGGCCAATTATCAGTTGCCCGGTGAGTTTAATGTAGGGAGCTGTAGGCCTATTAGGAAATCATAATAATGCTTTTTTAAGATATACTCGTACAAATGCAATTATGCTTTGTAAAAGTATAATTAACTATTATGGAATGGAATTTAATGAATTTATGATTTCTTAAGATTTTTTTAATGAAATTGTACTTTTGAAGTTAAATTATGCATTTTTTTCTGTTTGTTTAAATTATATTAAAATTGACTTTTATTTTAGTGGATAAGTCATAAACCATAAATCTTACGGAGAAAATTAATTTTTTTCCAGAATTAGGATTTTTCTTAAATGTCATTACATTATGCCCAAAATAATTCATTCTGTTTTTAATCTTTTTATGCCATTTTGATAAAATTATCCCTTTTTATAAAAAAGCTTAAAAGGGATTTTAATATTTCTGATATACAATTGTAATTAATTACAGGGAAACCAACGTCCATTCAGCCTAACGCATTTCCGATTAGACCTGCGTTATTGATAAAAAGAAGTAACTGTGAAGTCACACTTGAGTGAGGTTTGAGTGAGCTCGTTTTATAAAAGCATGCAGCAACGATACCAGATCCTTAATTTTATTCTAAGAAGCTAGTTTTGAGGAGAGTGGTTGGTGGATCACATGACATTTGACTTGAATTTTAAATGTACTGAGGCTCCATATGCCAGTACACACGTGTATAAATATCGTCAAGGACCACTCAAGTGGTAGGGAGTTAAGAGGTGTCAAGGGTGGGCAAAATAATTAGTTAACGGGTTATCGGGGTTATGGTGTCCATTTTAAGTACTGATGGTACTTGTTTCGCAGAGGCTTTGAGTTCCCATCAAGTGATTTCTTTCTGATCCTTAGCATGATCCACGACTTTTCCTTCTCTAGCAAAAGTCTTTTTTTCACAATTAATCCAACTGTAGACGTCATTTCCTGTTAGTTGGAAGCTTTGTTGGAAGTGAAATAAAGCAAGAGTTTTTGATTTTTTTTTTTAAATTTTAGAATCGAATTAGGGCTAAATGCCTAACTTTCACAGAGTTACTCAAACGTTGACTCACCCGGATTAGGCTATGCTGTAGTTACGTTTAAGTAACGTTTGAGCAACCATCTTAAATGTTTGATACCAACCTTAGCTCTCTTCTATTGGAGAAGAATCGAGCTAACCCAAACAAACCTTTTGTAATAATCCAACTGGTTTCCAATCTTCCAACTAGACATGAGAGTCCGAAAAGTTGACAAATCAGGTTGATTTCATTATACAGGGAGGTGAACATTGATTTGAATGATTATATAGCGTTATTAATAAATTTTCTTCCGAATTTTTTCCATATTTTTCCTGGAAATTTTACAACGCCACTTCCAACAGACTCCCAACTAACTAAACGTATTCTACAAGTAGTCAAGTTGTAAAGCGTAATCTAACAATCAAAACGAAGACGATACACGTAGACGCATGCGCACTACAGAATATGCACGACTTTGCACGCAACGTGCGAGATTCGAAGTATGGATAAAGCTGAGTAAGTTAGTGTTTACAATGGAGAAATCAACGGGGAATGTATGGAAAGGCGGTAAAATAACAGATTGGAAGCGGAAGTCTCGGCTAACGTACAAATGATGTTATGCTACATAGAGCTACATGTACAATTATGGAGAGAACAAAGGAAGATTTTCTTTAATTAATTACCTTGTCCAATCAATGAGTCCAGACTCACAATGCGATGAACTGTCCGAAGAACAGAGCATCCTTGAATGTGCCAGATTGTTAAGATCGGGCAATATGGAAAGATGGCTGTGGATTATATTGACAAACACACAGACACGCACAAATGCACGGCACGCAAACATCCACACACAGAAACATACAAAGACAAACAAAAAAACAAAGAAACAAACAAAGACAGAAACAAAAAAACGAACAAGCAAACAAACACAAACGTCAAAGGGAAAAATTACACAAATATAAAAAACAGATTAATAAATGCACATTTGGAGATGTTCATCTGAAACAAATGAGGTGTGGAATTGGATGGGGAAACAACATGTTGCACTCGATTGGAAAACAGAAAAAAAACGAAATAAAAGAAATGAAAAGAAAAGAAAAGAAAAGAAATGAAATGAAATAAACAAAAGAAAAAATGTAATGAAAAAAGAAATAAACAAATGAAAATAATGAACTCAAACGAACGAAAAGCAAATAAAAGCAACACCACCAAGGCTTGGAAGTCATTCAAGTCGAAAATAGCATAGGTTTATAACAATACTTCCTGATTTAAGTATGACAAGTCAAACTAGTAGCTTGATTTGAATCACTTTCAAGTCAAGAAGTAGTTGTAAAGTGTAAAGGGGTTGTTAGATGTTAAGTTAAACAGAATATATGCTTTATTGCATAAAAAATATTGAAAAAATTCCCAAATATTGAAATCAAAGCTTTAAACTTTAAAATGAATTAAATTTAGATTTATTGCTTGAAACAAATCACTTAAAACAACGATTCCACTAGAAAAAGATAACTACAGTTAAATATGTAACTCCATTATGGTACGTCAGGGGGAAATTTAAAAATATATTTTCTTGTCGGAAAATGTTTTACAAGTTGGCAGATATTTTTAAATCCTTTTCTTTTGGGATACCATACAATATTTCATTTTAGCTGCAGTTAAATATCATAGTGGGAACGTACAGTAATGAAAAGTGATTTATTATCTTTTGAGTTTTTAATCCAAAATACCGGTATTCTAAATATACATGTTTAAAGTTTTTTAAAACACTAACGGTTAGTTAGCTGTAGCGTCTGTTTATCATTCAGAAGATTGAAAAAGATACTTGCACGAAACACGAGCAAAGCATGCAGATTGCGCTCCACCTAAACGCAGATTTCTACTTTCAAGAGTTAATCAGTTATGATATGAGATTATGACCCAAAACACCATTTTTAACCCAGAAAATAAGATTTGAAGGAGGATGAGGATGAGAGTAGGAGGAAATCGGGCAATCATTTTATCCTAGAACCTGAAAAACCAAATCAACCATCATAATCACCACCACCACCATTACCACCACCACCACTACCATACCAAAACCACCATCACCACTTGCAATAAGGATGGTTTTGATTCAAAGCATTTTTTTTTTTTGTAATTAAGCGGCCAGGAAGGGGATAATTTGTATCCTGCGCACACAGTATACATTTGGATATCAACCGGCAAAGTTGCTCATAACAAAATAGTAATAATAATAATAATAAATAAGCTTAAAAAAGAATAATAAAAAATAAATAAATAATAATTAAAAAAAAAAAAAATAAAACCACTTATGCTATGCATTATGTTGCGTTTAAACGGCATCCAAAAGTACACTTTAGGGTGGTCCTTATCTCGGGGTCTTAACTCCAACGTGTTCTTTAATAGGACTAAAAATAATAATCGGGATTTTCTTTTCAAAATGCAAGTATTTTTGACGTGTCATTTGTTTGTCCTGAAAAAGTCTGATATACATGTATGCCCACAATCTTGGAAGTTTGTCACAGGAAAGTGCAAAATGCGTGTTTGCCTTGGATGTCCAGAAAAAATGTCAAGTTACAATCGTAAAAAAAAATATAATTGAGACTTGAAATTCAATTCAACACTTCCATGAGGAGTCTGGGCCTTAACTTCAGAATTCCCCCATATAGAGTGTACATTAGCTACATGTACATGTAAACGCCAAATTTCTTGACAAATTTGGATTGAAAGTGATTTGAGTAGGCCTACTGTTAGTAGTACTTCGTGCGATATCGCTTGTTCAGACAATTAATTCTGTCATTCTCTATGAAATTAATTCAGGTCCGAGTGCGAACAAATCACACGGTTTATTCGCACTCAGGCGGGTGCCTATTTTTGTTTAAAACTTTTGCACAATTTTATTTTACTTTTGAACAGTAATATAGATTTCGCTAAGGACCACCCTTGTACACTTTTTACTTTTTCGCCATCGAGGTAAAGAGGGCAAAAAGCGTATCCGTAGGTGAGACAAAAGTACTTTTGGTTGTCGTAGCGGTGGTATATATCTTGCATGCGGGTATGTAAACTGTTTATTTTTTGAGGGAATCTTGTTGATTTTGTTGTTGTTTTTTTTCTTGCAACGTACCGTGTGCGTTTCACCTTCGGCGTAAGTTGCTCACTGTCTTCAAATTGGGAATCTACGATTTCAGATTCATGCTCGAGTTCGAGTTCGAGCACTGGCTCAGGCTCTAGCTCAGCCTCGGGCTCGGCCTCGGGCTCTGGCTCGAGTTCTCGTGTGGGTGTTACAGAAGTAGAAGTCCTGATTTGCAAAGTTATACATAATTTGAGATATGAAACAACAATTTACGAGCGTATATCGGTGACTTGCACCCTTCCTGGCCTCAAATTACCGTAGGGACCAACTATACAAGTCATAGAAATATTAGAAAGTAGTTCAAATGTTTGTGTACTTCAATGTGTGCCCTAAACAATTTCCAAAACAAAACAAAATAACTGGAAATTGTATAAACAAAATATTGAACGCAATAATTTTGTTACTATTGGTATTAAACTAAGAATAAATCTAATGAGAAATGGATTTTTTGTCCTACCGTTGAACTTTTTTGATGGCATCTTTGGTTTGATCGGATTCGGTATTGGAATGCTTGGCGGGCGCCTGTCCACTCGGAACGGTATCGCCGTTGCTGATGCCGTCCAGTTTCTTAATACTAAGTTGTCTGATCTCGTTCATGGACAAAATGACGTCGTAGTCGCGTTCCAACGCATGCTTGATTTCAACGCCCATCAGCGAATCCATACCCAGTTCTCCAAGGGTCACGTCAGGACTCAGCGAGTTCACATCCTTGATACCTGTCAAATCAAAATTATTAACTTAAAAGTTCTAAAACAACCCTACCAATGTTTAAAAAAAACTCGCATAAAACCAAATTGGGTTTTTTTTTTATCTAACCCTGCAAAATCTGGAATCATCAAATAATTCGGCAACGCATGACTCACCGAGCACGTTGGCAATGGCCTCGACGAGGTTCTGCTTCTTGCCTTCTCCCTTGGGGCCGTGTTTCTCGGCCATCACGAAGCTGGACACGACGGCGTGCGGCTGATTGAGGAAACGATCCAAAGTGGCCAGACACGACGTGATCCTTTGCGGCAGAGTTCCACCGACGACGATGTCGTTGCCGCCCATTGTCTCCAGGATGATTCCGACGTCACCAATGGCACCCCACTGCACAGCCAAGCCTGATAACGCAGAAAATAAATTTTGTTTTTTATTTCGTTGGAGAAATAAATTCCTCAAAACGCATTTGTATCCTAGGATATAAATAATTGTCCGAAAGAGATTATGAGCGATGGATTACTAGCAGACTTAAATGACTGTTGCTTTGGTTGTTCGTTAGTTCGTTTGTCTGTCGGCCCAACTTTAATTGTGTTGCATCACATCTATGAGTCTGAGGAGCTCCGGCCTTTGATTATTGGAGACTTCTGTTGTTTGAAAGTGCCTGATTTTTATTTTTTTTTATTTTGCATCAAATGTTTTAAAAACGCGTCACTAGCATGAAATAAATGTGGCGTTAAATTAGCATTGCTAACATTGCTAGCATATAACGCGTGCTGCTCTCGCTCGGACGATTATATGCATCACCACATTGTTAGTCCTACTAGCCTAGTTGTAGTTATTATTAATGTCTACATGTCTACCTGGAAGATTATCCTTTCGTCTCGCCTCGCAGATCCTTTCCATGACGGAGTTGGCGAACCCGTAGTTGGATTGACCAGCGTTACCACGACCGCAACTCACCGATGAGAATGCTACAAACCAATCCAGTTGCGGGTTGAGTTTCCTGCTGGCCTTGTCCAGGTTGTGGGTGCCGTTGACTTTCGGCTGAGCGACGGCCAAGAAATTGTCCGCTGTCTGGTTCTCCATGAACGCGTCCTTCAGAACCTGTATATAAAGGGGAAATAATATATAATCTTATGTGTTTCTCGGCAACTCTTAATCATAATATTTTTAAAATTTGTTTTGTTCATTTAACAATCTTTAATCAAAAATAATATTATAAAAATAAAAAAATGGATCTTTTGTTTTTTTTTTTTGGTTAAAGTTTATTTAATCCTATTTCGAAATGTAATAAACAAACCTATTTTCAAAATAATATGAGATAAGAGGTTCAAAATAGGTCAATTTTTGAACACTATGGATAAGTTGTTTAAACCAGGCATATTTATGAACTGACCATGGCTAAGTTGAAGATTCCACCGACTGGTCCCAGTTTGTTGGCTTCAGTGAGCAGCTTGATGGCTCCCTCCTCGGTGGTCACGTCGTTCTTGGAGACGATAACCTTGACACCCTGCTCTTTCCAAACACGAATGCAGCGCGATTGATAGCCGGTCTTGACGCCAGATCGGGAGCTAAGCACCAGGTTGCGCGCACCTCTGTCCACCAGCCAGTGAGTCATCTCGAGGCCAAATCCTCCCAGACCGCCGGTGACAACGTAGGTCTTCTTGGGGTGGCACGCGGTGCGTGGCATCGCGCTCACCGTCAACGGCTTGGATACCACCACTTTCTGCGGCTCTTCGTCGCGAACCTTGGAACGATATAACGAACAACGTCAATACAAAAAGAAATTCTAAGCGCAGTTTTCAAGAAAAAAGTATTTAAAAAAAAATAAAAAGTCCTCGACACCTTGAGGACGACTTTGCCGATGTGTTTGCCAGTGGCCATAAAACGGAAAGCGGCCTCGATTTGGTCCTTCTCGAACACTGTCCTGTTCAACGGTCTCACGGCACCAGACTTGATACCCTCAGAGACGAGCTCGACGACGCGTTGCTTGTCACGGTTGGTGTCGTCAAAAATGGCGTCCAAGAGAATTCCATGGAAACTGATGTTCTTCAAAAAGACGGACATGCCTGGGGAAAAGGGAAAAAAATGTTTGAATATAATGGAGGCGAATGGTTGTAGGCTAATGACTAAGGACTTTGGGGACTCACCCAGAGGTGTGTTTTTGGACAGATCGAATTTTCCGATTTCCAAAAAGCGGCCGTGTTGAGCCAAGCATCGCACGCTGGCCATCAGCTTGTCCTCGGCCAACGAGTTTAGCACAACATCAACACCTATTAAAAAATTAGTAAAGGATTTGTTTTTAATATATTGTTTATTTCCATATTTGCGAATCTCAGTATAGCTTAAATTTAAGATTCACTGTTTTATTGGTCGCGACATCATTGTTGAAGGTAAGAACTTTAGCAAATTTGATTTTCATTTACATTTTTTTCCTTCTTCAATTTTGATCTAATTGACTATGAA
>JAQIYI010001930.1:0-10512 GCA_034700265.1 Polyzonium germanicum
CTGACTCGCTTAGCGACCACGTTTTTCATATTAACCTTGCGGCCAATAGATGGCGCTGCTTTCTAGTCGTCCCGTATTGAGCACCGTGGTATCGAGCAGGGTCTTACATATAAGACCATGCTCGATACGTTGGAACATCCCTCAATCGCTCGATACACCTTTAGGGCCCTTATAAACTTCACATGGAACCATATGGATTACATGTACAAGATGTACAATGTACATCCTTGAATACAAATGGAAGGAAATGATATAACTCTGTCGAATATGCGCATATCTTATCCTATATGTTAATAGCGGGGATCTG
Organism: Polyzonium germanicum; assembly: GCA_034700265.1. Taxonomy (NCBI): domain Eukaryota; kingdom Metazoa; phylum Arthropoda; class Diplopoda; order Polyzoniida; family Polyzoniidae; genus Polyzonium; species Polyzonium germanicum. The sequence goes on from JAQIYI010001930.1 coordinate 308, forward strand.
TCTGTTCCTCATGGGAGGAGCTTATTGTCGATGTGCCTTTTTTAAGAAGAAAAAAAGTCCCCAGTACCAGGGCGCGAACTCGGACCGCTCGGGTGGCAGCGGCGTAGGCTCGCGGTCTGCCACAGGCTTCTGATGTCTTTACTCTGTTTAAAAATTGGCTTTTATTCTTGACAGCTTTTTTGAGCCCCTTTTGATTTTCCCGCTCACTCACGTGACTTAACTTTTTCTCATGCTTTTGGCTAAGTGTCCTTTTTTTGCCCACCCCCAAGACGTGCGGGCGCTATCAGCGCATGCAGCTGTAAAGCGCCGTTCTCCTAGAGTAAGCGAGATGACGTTTCAGTGAGGGCTTCGCGCAAAAGGCGTGAAGCCCTCACTGAAACGTCATTTCGCTTACTCTAGGAGAGCGGCGTGGGCAGAGGGCTTTCGACAGAGGGCGCCAAAAACAAGCGCTGGGCGGCGAAGTCGCCCGGCGCCTTGTCCTAATGAAAAGTCTATGAAATACTTTTGAGGCGTCCATGCAAAGTGGCTTTAGTAAACGACACAAAAAGTCATCAACGTACGACATTCGTAGCGTGGACAACAAAAGCCTGGTATTTCTTCTTCGTAGCAGCCATCGATCGGTGGCGGACAACTTTGTTGAAGGCAGATGATGTCTCCACGGAAGCAGAAACAGAAATCGCACGGATCTTCGCGCGGTATTTGCTGCGCCGACGAGTATAACCTGCTTTCGTACACACATTCTTGAAAATAAAAAAAGACAAATTATGAGTAGTTTTTAAGAGAGAATATCGAGTTTCTGAATTGTCGGATTTATTTTTTGTTTTACATGTGAGACAAAATGTTTGCAAAGAATAGCAGCTTTTTTAGGCTCTTTTTAGGCGTTTTAGATCCTTTTTAGGCGTTTTCTAGGCTAAAAAGTCTTTTTTTATTTTATTATAAATAAATGCTTTTTCTGGGCGAAATATTCTGGTCACGATACTCGCAAATATCCTTGTTACAAGTAATGTGAATCGGATTTGTAAAATCAAACTTACGTCCTTCTTCTAATGTGAAGTTTTCAGACGTGATTGGGATCCCAGCATCTATAAAATAATTGTAAATAATGAATTTCATAGCGGCCATAGACAACTAGGGTATCTGGATAACAAAACACTTCCTAAAATGTGGGAAAACTACAAATTTTCTAAACACAAAAAAAGCCTGAAAATAGTAACTGGCTCACACAATACTAAGGCTAGAATCGCTAATTACTTTTAGAGCTATCTAGACTTGAAAAATCCCAAGACCATTCTATTCTCAGCCTGTCTTAGGATTTTTTCAAGTCAAGAAAGCTCTTAAAAGGCTAGCCTAAGTTAGCATAATCAATAATTACTTCACGCATACTTTTCTTTTATATGTACCCCGTACCCCATTAAAAAAAAAGGAAAATGCAATCCCCCCACCCTGAAATAAATATCCTGTCTACGGCTTTCCTATGAAAAGACAAAATATCAAGTTTAAATTTTTTCTTGCCTGGTGAAACTCCTTCCAAGTGTTCGTCAAAGCCAGCGGTGGGAAGATGTGGCAGCAGTTCCGTTGAAGCAGTCACGTTGATCCTATGATGATCAACAACGACGGACGGAACCGTCGAAGGTGCTGATGTGTCCGGGTGACTTACATCTGAGTGAGTGGGCTTACTCGACGATGACGAAGTAAGAATTGACTCTGTGTAATTCCTATGCGATGCACTAAACGTCGTAATTTCGTCGGATATTGTCGTCAAGGTCACCGTTTGCTTTTCGGTGACAACAGAATCAACCGGCAGAGTAGTCGGTGGCAGACTGACTCTCTGATCAGACGGCAATCGTGTTTGCGCGCTCAATTGTTCATCAGGTCTGCTCGAAATGTCCGCATCATCAGACGTCGCTGCAGCTACCGTTGTGGATGCGATGGCATCTTTGATTGGCGGCGCCGGCCCGTCTGTCGTCTCTTCATCAGCATCCGTTTGAGGTCGTCCCGTGACAATGTCTCGTGGAATGGTTGCAGTTGTGGCAGTAGTTTCGTTTGCCGAATATTCCGGCCTAGTTGCATTGACTGGAGGATAGTCTGGTTTAGTTTCGTTCGATGGATGATGTTCTGGTCTGGTCACGTTCGTATACTCATCCGATGGCTTTTCAGTAGTCGCATTGTGGTGCTTGTCAATTACGTCCGCTGGAGCCGTCGTGTAAATTATCTCGTCGATTCTTTGAGTTGCAGTTTGCGTGGATGTGGACAGCCCCACAGTGACATCATCGACAGATGGCCTCGAAGATGGCTTTAGTGTGGTCTTCAACTTCTCGCGAATATCGATGCTTGGAATAAACTCTTCAGTGACGCCGATCGTCGTCTCATCGTCGACATCCTGGGGCGATTGCGGTGTAGCCGACGCTTCTTCGTCGTCGTTTTTGATCTCAGGAGCAGAGGCAGGTGGAGCGGTCGATGCTTTCACTGTTGGATATCTCGTTGCGTCAGAATCCAACGAGAGAGAAGGCTGCGTCGCATTGACCGGCAATTCGATGGGACTGGACGTCGTGACGATCGAGATTTCGTCTTCGATTCCTTCGGTGACATTAGGCATAGCGTCGCCTGTAACGAAGTACGGCTTCGAGGTGGTGCCTTCGGTGCTCCTCGCGGGACTTGATGTCACCTTGCTGCTGCTTTCTGGAATGATGTCTTCCGTTTGACTCTCGTTCACTTGATGCGGCACGCTCAAAATGGTGGCATTCAATTTTGAAACAACCGAGGTGAAATTCAACGACGAGGGTTCTTGTGTGACGTCTTGGACCGCATCTTGCGTCACGTTGTCCAAGTACTCATTTAGGCCTAGATCCGTCGTTTCTGCTGCTTCAGTCGCGAGAGTGGTTTTAGAAGCGGCGTCCAAAACAGGTGTCTGGGTGGAGCCGGCACTGTCGGTCGTCACGTCCAACGGCGGAATCTCTACGGGAGGTTGAGTGACGACAATCGATGATGGTTCATCAGTAAGCGGAACGGCAGGTGTCACTGCTTCCAGGATAATTGGACTTTCCGTTTGTCTGTTTTCAAAAATGGGTACATCAGAAGAAGGAGCTTCGGTAGTTACCACGGACGCCTCCGAATTCGTGATGTTCGATCCGATGCCTACATCATGTGGCAAACTGGAATTGGCAGTTGTCGTTTGAGATGGATAGACCACCTCGGCACTCTCAGTAATCGTTTGATTGCCGGCTTCATAATCATCAGTTACAGTCACTTCGGACACAGTCTCTGGCGTGAAGTCAAAAAGGGGAACCAGAGGCGGAACGCTGGTCGAATCTTCTATCCTATCTGTGAATTTCTCATCATTGATTGGCGGAGTGTTTGTTGATGTTTGGTGTTCAACTTCATCGGGAATGTGCGGCGAGATCGTTGTGGCTTCACGTTCTACTGTACTTACAGGATCGATCGTAGATTCCTGATCTTGTGGAATGGCTCCAATTGTCGTCTTGGCTTGAACTTGTGTTATCTTCTCATCTTCTCTTTGAGGATAAACGGTTGTCTCTTGGTCTTCGCCGGTTTCGTCCTTCTGAGGGACAACTGTTGTGTCTTGTTCTTCAACTCCCTTTTGAGGAGCGACCGTAGTTTCTGGTTTTACTTCTTCTCTTTGAGGAATGGCTGTAGTGATTATTTCCTGTGTAACTTCATCAATTTGAGGAGCGACTGTTACTCCGCTTACAGCTTCTTTATCCTCAGGAACAACTGGCGCTTGTGATGAACTGACAATGATAGGTTCGACGGCTGCCGAACTGCTGCTAACCACTTCGTATATCACAGTCGGTGCTGAAGTCGTGGAGCCTGCGGACATATATTGATTTATTAGAAATCGAAGCCTCTATATTGTATTACATGAAGGCCTACTTCTAACTAAAAATTAATCGAAAACGCCAAAAAATGTGGAAAATTTCAAATGTACCGGTAAGTATGTTTTGGGTTGTTTTAAACCTTAGAGCTATTCAAGTACGATCTGCTAAATATGATTTTTTTATTGGTTTACTTCATTTGATTTATTATTTTACGGTATCTATAAAAAAATTAAGAAAATAAAGTTAAAAGTAAACCGATTTTTTTAATCAATTTTACTGAATCTAGCATTTTCCCGCAATTTCTGTAACGAGATGGTTTCAGGCTGATGATGAGTTTCTAGAAATAGACTGGAGAGCCATCTTGTCGTATCGTTTTTAAACTGCGTTTCATATAGTGCGACCTCACCGTGATCGCGCTCGATCCCATGACGTAACGGGAAGTTCTACAGCCTGACGTGATCCGCACAGATGGTGCAAAATATAAAATTCTACATTTATGAAATTTTATTGGGTTTTAGTTAAATATGTATATAAAACCAACTCTGGAAGAAATAATTTAAAAGGGTTCTTTTCTGAACCCCTTTTTTAAAAGAAACCCTTTCAATTAAAACTTGTCATCGGTCAGGAATTTGGAAGAAACGTAGGCCTAGGTTTTATTTTTAAAAAATAAACTAAAAACCTAAATTAAAAAAAACTGAACTACCGGTACGGTACTGTAGTTGCAAACACTGATCTATAAGACTTGTAATAGGATGCAGCAATTAATGCACCCGCATAAATTAATCTAGAGCCTCAAATCAAGAAAGAAACAGACCTGGCATTTTGGTGGTAGCCTCGCTTGATGTCGTTATGGGTAAAATTGTCACTTGGCTTTCGGCTGTAAAGATGCCATGGCCTGTGTCCGTTTGCCCTGAAAATTAAATTAATTTCCATCCATTTATTTTATCGCACTCGGGCACGTGCGGTAGGTTTATCAAAGTAAATCTACAATGCCAAAATGACTGGATCCAATTTTGAAGGTTCATGACTTGTTCTTTAAACTACTATACATGTAAATCGAACCATTTAATTTTATTACGTTATTGAAAAAGTTCAAAGTTATACAATGTAGGTTAAATATACGCCTACATTGCAGAAAATATACAAAAAAGGACAAATGAAATTGCTTAAAATCCAACATGGCCAATTGGTCATTGGACACCGCAAATCTGTTGAAAACGATGAAGTCACCTCTGCATAGACTCATTTATGTATTTTTCAACATTTGTTTTCTGTGAACCACGCTGCCAATTTTATTCTTGCCAATTATCTTGTAATATGTTTTATCACTGTTTTCTGCTGTAAAGGCATCGAGATATTCCGCCTCCGAATATTCAAAGACGAATCATGGGCAGTTCAAAAGTTGGAAAACATGTGGGAGTCTTCGTTGGTTTTGAAAAAAATGGTGGCCGCCATGATCGATTTTAATCATTTTCATTTCTTCTTAACAACACTTTTGCCGTTTGCTCCAAAATGTTTTTAAAAAAATCAAATGATTTTTAGTCAAGATTAATAAAGAAATTATCAAAATTCAAAACTAGTTCCACCCTTTTTAGACACATTATAAAAGGATGTTTTTTTTCTTACCACAAATATATCGAGGACAACAGCGTCCATCTTCGAAAAGCTCTCTGCAAGTCAAATTCTTGACCAGTTCCGGAATATCACACCTCATCCTTTGGCACTCAATTAAACCTCTTTGGCATGAGCAGTTCAGCTGACAGAAATCTGTGCTTGGAACAGTCTCTCCGTGGTTAAACGTAATACCATCCTGGTGACAATAGCCTGCCCCTTAAAAACAGACAAAACTATTTGTTAAATTTATATTTTCAAGCTACTTAAACAAATATAGCGGTTTTGAATACCGTACATGTAAATATATTAATTATGGCATGTGGTGATTTGTATTTTTTCGGGGAATGTCGAATCATTTCCACTAGCCGACTGGTCCGTCATGCGATGTCGTACGACTTTCAGTCGGACGATTGTGGTATCCGATTTTGTATACGAAAGTATACGCCATCTCCGTAGGGTCATTAGATGAAACCTTATTTGAGATATTCTCTAGAGATTTGATCTCACGTTGCAAAATGGCGCATTTAAATCGTTGAGTGCGAATACAAATCATGTGCAATCGATAGTCGCACAACGGCTATATAACACTATAACCGCCTGTTCGAACACAATGTAAACCAGAAATCAGCGTCGTCTTCTATCCGCCATTAAAAGTAAACTTTGCCATTGTATCAACATTGAACAGCCACCATGAAAGGGAAACAGGGTCGCGATTTAACATTGAGCGCCGCAGCGCTCCTAGTGACGAAAATGTGAAGCCTACAAATTTTACATGGTGTATACATATATGATGGACCATCCATGCTTGAAACCTAATGACGTCAAACGATTTTGTCAGTGGTCGGAGCTAAAAATCCGACAAAAATTTCACCGACATCGTGCGACGTCGCTCGACAAAAAATCGGTCGATTATTGGGACACGATCGTCCATGCTTACGCCAGTAAGGGCAACTTTTATACATTACCAGTAGCCTATTGGCTTGTTTATGTTTTTTTACTGCAGATAGCTTTTGTTTTTCTTAGGGAAAATGGGGCACGAGACATGATGAGGATGTTATGTATTGTAAAGTACAAATTAAGAAGAAAGAAAACAAAAATGACACTGACCTTCATCAGGAAGAGATGGAACCACGGGAATCTTGATTGTCTGCGCATCATCCGTTACAGCTTCTAACGGAGAGGAAGTAGTTGGCACATTAACGTTAGTGGTTTCGTTTTCTTTCAGGTCAACAGATTCGTCTGCGGGAAGAGCATCGACGGGAAGTCGAGTATTGGCGGTCGATTCCGTGATCGATTCGTCTTGTTGGCTGGGAGGCGACGACAATGGACTCGGCGGTGTTGTGACTTCAACACTCGATGGTGAAACATGTTTCACTGACGTGGTGTCGATGGGTTGGGCGGTAGTTCCTGAAGAAGAATCTTCCTCATCATCCTCATCATCATCATCATTCACTGAAGCAGGTAGCTTAGTAGAGTAGTCCAGAGACAATTCCGTCGTTGGTTCAACGCGATCTTCGCTGGCTGTTTGATCATCGTCTGTCGGTTTATTGCTTGTGGGCACGTTGCTTTCGTTCAATGAAACGGTGTAAGAAACTTCGGTGTTTGTGCGATCGAGCGGAGCGACGCTGGTCTTGACGACGGGTTGTTTGGTCGTGGCGGTAGTTTCCTGATCGTCCTCAGTTGTTCCTTCATTGTATGATCCTTGTGATGGCCACGACGACGTTGGGACATCGTCGACTGCGCCGCCACTATGAGGTGTAACTTCGACGCCAGCATGTGAGATGGACGTAATTGGCTGAGACGTTATTGGAACTTCTGTGGTGGTTTCTTTGCCGACCGCTTCAGTGGTTATTTCGACCACGCCTGGAGAGAATTTCGCTTCCGGTTCGCCGGAGATCGCTGGGGTCGGTTGGGTGACATCTCGAATGTCGTCGTCAGGAACTGTATTGGGCGTATAGGAGAGCTCGTCGCTGACATTAGATGTTGTCTCTGAATCCGCAAGTGAGGAAGTCGTAGAAGCGGCAACGGTAGTGGTTGTGGCGTTGTCTTCAGCTGACAGGGGTTTGAGATCAATTGTCGCATCTTGTGGAACATCCTTCTGAGTTGTTCTTTGTGGTCCAACGGTCGTTTCATCTTTCTTCACACCGTCTGTCGCATCATCAGCAATCTCCGTCGTCCTGTCGTCGATCTTAGTCTCCGCGATTTCTGATGCCGGTTCTCTGCTCGTCGTCGATTCCAAATTATCGTCCGTGATTCCAGTGGGATGTTTTTCTTTAGGCGACTCTGTCGTCGGTGATCTGGAGCCAGCTGCTGTGGATTTCGAGTCTTCGTCGGGTTCATCGGAAAGCGTGACCAGTGGTGGTGGCGAAGTAATTTCCAGAGGAATTTTGTCGACCGGATAAAACGGTTTGGATGTTGCAACGTCGACAGGCAGTGGTGTTTCTCGGTCTTCAATATCTACGATAGCGTTTATATCCGTCGCCACATCATCGATGCTAGGAGTCACTGGAGATTCGGTAACAGCTGCAAAGAATTCAATTCGTTAAAAAGGAGTATAAATATATAAAATAAATGCCGCCATAATTAAGTCATTGTTACTTTATTGACAAATTCTTTGCATTTCATAAGCTTTTAATTAATTATTTAAAAAGGGGAACTCGGGAAGCTCAGTGAGTAGAGCAGAGCTTTCTGGTATGCTCTGCTCACTCACGGCTACTCGGAGTAGTGGGTCCCATCCCCGGCCATTGCACCAACCCAAGGGTATTGTGCAATATTTTGGTTCCCAGATTGATTCTCTGGTCGGCTTTCGTAGCTATTTTACCAGCGATATGGCTTGTATACGTCAAAAAATGATGTGAAAAGCCAAAAGTGTTAATGTAAGAAGAAGATTATTAAAAATACAAATGTAAATCCGTAAATATATGCTTGCGTCCATTACTCGTAAATACATTATTTCAATACTTTAAAAATAAATTATTATGGTAAACACCAATAATTATTGTTATAATATATTTACAAGTTTTATTAACTTTTAAGTAGGCGCTCTTATGAGTTTATGTACATGTAGGCTACATAAGATATAGTTGGCATTTATTGTAGGAGACGTAAATAAATGTGCATGTATTCCATAGTCTGCGCAAGTTAAGTTAAATTATGTTAAGCCTACATCCAAATTTTAAAAAGTAGGCCTACCATAAATTTAAAAAAAAAACTAAGGTATTTTTAAAAAAAAAGGTTAGGAAATTAATTCTGAGAAGTACGAATTGTTAAAACGTTAAATATAAGCCTATCTGAATTTATACAAAAGTCGAAGTTCAGAGCTGTTATTCTAGAAATTGAACTTTTCTAGGAAAATTAGAATTTGCATCCATTATCAAGTATAATATATAGTCCCATGTGTAGTTGTGAGCTTTATCTTATATGTTTTTGCACATTAGACATTAAAAACCACGCTTCATTTGTGTAAGAAAAAATAGAAAGATACTAACGGCAATCGTATTTAAATGGACAGCAACGATCCTCGTCCAAGATGGCCGTGCAACCTTCCATTTCGGGAGCCTTGCACTCTGTGACGGCGCAAATCAATTCGCCCTTCATGCAGTAACAGTGACGGCACGGTCCGCCCGTGTTGATTATGGAGCCGTCATAATAGAAAATGTCATCCACGTAACAACCTGCGTGCAAGATCACGTCAGTCTCAGTAAACTTAAATGTCCATCGATCATCAGGTAACATTACGGTACGGCACTCATCGATGGCCAATAGATCACTAACCGGTTGTTGGTAAAACTGTTGTGGTTGTCGTCGTTGTTGAGATAAGGTTGGTTTCTAAAGAAGAAAATAAGTTACATTTGTTAGAAACTTAGACCACAGCACAATCAAGACACTCACTCGAGTTTGTCTTTGTTATAGAGCTTGCGTACCACAGTCGTAGCTGAGAGGGCAGCAAGTTCCAACAGTGTACTGAGGAACGCAGCCCGGGATCTGCAGCGTGCAGTTTTGTACGACGCAGGCAGAGTGGTTGCGGATGCAGTAGCAAAGTTCGCACGGGTCTTCAGATGGCAGCAGGTGGCCCTCAGGGTACAATAAATCTTCGAAGTAACATCCTTAAATTACCATATAAGTATCCAATTAATAACAAAAAGCAATAGCATTAGGTCTAACTGACTACATGTACTAGCACTGAACCAGCGCGCCCTTTCCCCGAATCTGATGAACTTTCTGTTTGGGCTTCTTTTTTTGTCTATTTGAATCGAATTACTAGGCTCGTATTTTAACTAACAAAAATTGTTTCAATTAATTTGAAGAAAACCCCATTATTTTTCAATTTTGCAAAATTGATCGAATTCGTTTCATTTCTCTAGGAGAGCCTTTCTCAACTTTCATGAACCATGATGTTTCAAACACGATAATTCGTACGCGAGTGTATATGTCGTCATCATCCTTAATTTATCGGGGAATCATGATTGGTCAATGGAACGGGCGAACGGCGATGAAGATATTGCAATTCACCAATTTTTTGTGCTCCTTTGCACATGGTTTTTTATTTTCTCAAGCAAACAAACGCTATTGATACGTGAAATCTGTTAGGCACCGACATCCATTGTTGCGTGTCATGATAATTCTCACAATACGAGCAGAAATACATGTAGGCCTACAGTATGTGCACTGCATTGACTTACCCTGGTTTCACACTAACGACAATTTGCAACGACGGACGACGGACGACAGGACGACGGAAGTTGTCACTTACGT
>JAQIYI010001931.1:0-10510 GCA_034700265.1 Polyzonium germanicum
GAACTTTTTGCACAACTACACGGCGAGGCGCCATTTTGGATTCTGCCGCTGTATGCCGCGGTTATGAGGTTTAAAAACGCAATGAAACGCAAAGAAAAAAACCCGTTTATGAGGTTCAAAATCCGCGACGCTATGCTACGCGTCGCGTGCCGAGGACGCCCGCTGCCGCAGATATGAGGTTCCCGCTTAAGTCACTCGAACTTGGGACCAGCCCAGTGAGGACACCCTTGTATCACACGAGAGCAAAAATTCATTTACGTCATTGTCCTTGCCATTGAACCTTGGCAACTTAGGGGGAGCCCGCGTAAATACTTCGTTTACGCCTAATGGTCCTACACCCCTAAGCATACTTCCTGTTGTACGGATGGGAAAAGCCATTAGTGTTAAGATAAGAAGATACTTCCTGTTTCAGAGATTCGAGGTAGATCACTAGGATGTCTAGAATCTCTACGAACTCTCTCAGCCTCTCCTGCTACATGCACGGGCTGTCTTGGCCCAATTCCACTGGCTCCATGTGGCGAGTGCTCTGTCGATGTACTCGACGATGGGAGAGAGGGCGCCCTCTCCCCCACGGCACTACCAGCCACTAATTGTGCCAGTGTAAGTTGCATGGCCTGCATACTTTGACTTATGGTCAACAAAGCTTGTGCCAGGTCGACCTGTTGCACTGGAACTGGGGCAGAACCGTAAAGGTTTGCTCCATCAGTCCCACCTGTCTGAGGTACACTAGGGTTACAGCTACCATGACAAGGTGGCAGAGACAAACCTCTATTCCTCTGCTCATCCTCACCGTTGCGTGCTCCGGTCCCCTTAGGAACCAATCCGGAGGAGGCCGCAGCCTTCGACTCCTGCTCACTGGGGCCAGCCCTGGCTCTATCTCTTGGATCAACGTTTACATCAGGCTCCAAGATCGTTTGATCCAAGCCTTGAGCATCGGATGATTCTTCATCAGAAGAATAGTCTCACGACTCACCTTCATTAGAGGACACTTGTGCAGTACTCCTAGTGGCCATAGGGGTTTCGGGGCCTTTTTCAGCACCTTTTACCCCAGTGCCCTTTTTAGCTGTAGCCTTAGGCATAGAAAACTATTAGTTTCCTCCTTAACCTCTAAATAGCTATGCAACTGTGTCTAGTTTCCACAGAGTAAGCTTGAGTGCTCAAGCCTATTGGTAAACGAGGCCTAGTATCAACTAAGCCTCACACAAAGGAAATCAGATTCTCGCTAATTCCCCAGAGTAAAAGGATTTCCCAAACACCAAGTAGGTCGTAGGTACTCCCCTTTAATCTCTTGTGTAGTACAGCTCAATGTAAAAACTATTTCTCAACAAGCGTCTCCGAAATCCAAAGACTCGGAGGCCGACTTACTGGAGAAAAATTCTACTTACTCTGTAATCGGTCTTCCGCTTTCAGCCCTCCCCCACGGTGCCAAAAGCAGCTCCACCAATTGTGACGGAAGGGGGACTCCGTTACAATAATGATCCAAGCGTGATCAAGGCTTAGACCAAAAATATGTCTTCTGTAGGGGATCGCAACCGTAGGTTTAGGAATGGAAGCCAGAGGCTGATTAAAAGTATATAAAACCGTTTATTAGGACACACGTCCGATCCGTATGATGTCAGGCAAAAGAGTGAGCGAGTGATCAATAGATCACTCGCGATATCATATATCGGATACATATGGGCATCGATGTTAAATCGATGCCCCAAAGCAAAGTTAAAACATAAACTAGCGATAGATGGCGTATCGATCGCAAAAGTAACCTAGGACGACTTCCGTAACGTCACAATATACAGGGCACACGGCCTCGTATATATTTGAGGCATAAGTAGCCTATTATTTGAGTACAGTACCAATACGGTAATTATTTTTAAAATTACAGATTTCACAGAAGTGCTGAGGGCGCTTGGATATCCGCGGCTCATATCGATTGAAAACTTTCGAACCCCGAATTTCGCACTGGTTGCGGAAATTCTCGTTTGGCTACTGAACAGGTATTACGAGAGTAGGCATATACCGGATAAATCGTCATACTTTGGCATATTTAAATTTGTTGCTTTTATTGTAACTGCCCTCACTGGTACGTATAGCACTTTTGACTTTGTTCCTACTAAGAAGTTAGCTCAAGTTAAATATTTATCTCGCATGGTGGCCTAGGATGACAGTTTTAAAAATCTATTCTTTCCAAAAATCTACAAGAATCAAGTTTCTAGTTTCAATCACTTTCAGTAATTAATTTTAAATGATTCACCTGACCTACCTTAATAAAATACATCTGTAGTTAACCTGTCTACTGGAATGAATTATGTATTGTAGTGGCACTCATGCAGTTACACTGTAAATGTGATATAACAATGTAATTCACAAAGGTGAACTTAATGAATCTTTTGATAAAACAATTTTGCTAGTTTCGATCTTCATGAATGCCGGTTCACAGTTTACATAAAGCTATCTTCTACTGTGATTTTGATCTATATATTTCGATATCGATAGGTATGACCCAGAAATGGAGATTCTCAAGGACATAGATACGGAACAAGACCGTGTCCTCTTTATTCGCTCTGTTGCTCAATTCATGGTGAGAAGTAAATTTCTTTTAGTTTTGTAGCGATCATAGTAAATTTGTAAATTAATTATCGTAAATATTTGATACTTTCAATTCTCACCACTTAGATCCGCCTTAGTTAATCTTTTTCAACCCATTGTTATAACACGTCACTGTCTGTGTGTGTGTGTTTGTAATCAATTTACGAGCGTATCGTGCGGGCTACCCCCACTTACCGTATGCCAAATTAAAGGTCTTGACCCCAGGGTTAATTGCACAATATGAACTGTTTTTGGGTCTGACTTCCGGTTCAGGAATTATGGCCCTAAATAGGGGCATCCATAGACTTAACATGTGCACGTGCCAATTAGTACGTGGCAAAGCCACGTGCGTTCTTTTTGAAATTTTGCTTTGAAATTTGAATTGTTAGCTTTTTTCATGGGCTTTCACGTGCACATCAAATTTAGTGTTATTTCAATAAGAAAAACGGCCCCCGGAGGCCGCGGGCTACTCATGGGGGGCGCCAGGGCCAGAGGCCGCGACCCACCCCGGGCCGAGGCGCCCACTTGTGGGCGCGGCAAGCCTAGTAACTCATAACATATACCCGTAGCATAACTAGTAAAACCATTAGCAAAAATCGATTCGCTTATTAATGTTTTTCCTTGCTATGTTCGAACTTAGAATAAAATTTTTTTACAAATTTACAATGATCGCTACAGTCTCATTAAAGTTGCCTAGCTGTTCCATACATGTTCGATACATATCAGTATTTATAAAGGTATTGAACAATTTTTGTGACGTCACCCCCATTGTTTTCCAAAGTGTAAACCAGCCATGTCCATACGTGGACATGGCTGACAACAAACAGCCAGCTCGAGCCAGGTGCGCTAGACCGGAACCAGTCGAGTTGTATCTGGTTTGACAAAGAGCCTGGCAACAAGCCTTCCCTTCCCTATTATCTCATCGCACATGCGCACTGTATAATTTAAGCTAAGCCTTGTTTTTGAATAGGCAAAATTCGTCCAGAATCTTGCCTATTCCTTTCATCAGCGAACCCATTGTTTTACCCCCAATTTGATCATCTCCAACCTTCATCTTTTTGCCGTATAAAAGTGTCGCGAGCGCAACATCGTATGTTCTTCTACTATTGCCCGTAAATACGCCGTCAGGCTGCCGAATTAATAAACGAGTTATTTAATCATCAGCCTGCTGGACTTCGTTGATCGCGAATTATCTTTCCCCCAAAAATATACGCTTAGCGCGAGCTAGGTTTTGTCGGCTACGGCGTAATTAGTTAGTCCAGACGCCACAAATGGTGGAGGTGGTGGGTAGCTTCGCCACACAACGATTCCACGTAACGCGCGCACCTTAGCCTACAAGCTCCAACACTGAGAAGCCTAACCGAATCGCGAATAACGCGAACACCGAAAACCGAACACCGAAAACCGAACACCGAAGACCGAACACCGAAATGGCGACAACCGAAGAGCCCCAACCGGACCTCAACACCCAACCGGACGGGGAGGACCAACCGCCGGCCACCACGAAGATCCACGATCTCCAAGTGGCCGTCGATCTTCTCACCCTCCATGGGTTAAGTGTGAGTAGACCTACCCCAAACCCCACTGTACATACCAACCCAAGCGAGACCGAACCGAACCTAGACCAACCAAAAATTAGGACCCACCACAAAACCCAAAAGAAAAAACGTCCGACCCCCGACGGTAGCTCCGAGTCCTCCGACAGCGACCCCACCGACTCGGATAGCGAGTCCTCAGATAGCGAGGATGACCAACGACAGGACCCGGAACCGACAATCCCCACGAGCACCCCGATTCCCACGGACCCGATGCAACTGATCGCGCTAACCTTGCAAGAGCTAGTCAGGAAAAGCGAGACCGGAAGTAGTTCTGGAAGCAGAATCTACCCCCCTTAGAAAAATACGACCGTACAGGCGACGTTAAACTGTTTCTGCGAAAATACGACAACACCCTTTCCTCCCAGAGCGCGACCGACTACGATAAAATTTTAAGACTGCCGAAGCCCTAACCACACAGGCGTTAGACTGGTACACGCACACCATCCAAGACCCGCAGGGTACAGGGTGGGCCCCAATTAAAAAACTCCTTCAGAAGCGATTTAAGTCGGCTTGCACGACAGGCGTAAAGCGCTTAGCGAATTAATTCAGATCTACCCACAGAAGGTGAAAGACTACCTAATCCGTTTCCAGATGCAGTACGCCGACGCTTTTCCCAATGGCGTGCTGAAGCACAAAATTTCCCGCGCAACCAGAGGGCTGAGCATGCCCATAGTGGCAGCCCTCCAAAACCGGAAGCCCAGCTAGTGGGCGTCATACGATGCATTCATCTCCTCGTGCGCTAAGTATGAGAGGCAACATTTGCAAGGCCTAAAAACCGCCGCAATGGCCAAGGAACGGCCAAGGAACGAGCGGGCATGAAGACCACGGCCAGCGCTGAAACATCTCTCCTCGCCAACGCTGCCACCCCATCTAACCCCCTCCCCCCTAAAGAGCGTTTCATCCCCCGAGGCCCACCCGCGCCCTTCCAACCCAAGTTAGAGATTAGACAACCCACAGTACCGGCATCGACATTGCCGTACTGCCCAAACCGCCATTCGATGAAAACGGCCAGCCCCGCTGCTTCAACTGCGGAGTGTACGGCCACTATTCCCGCGAGTGCCCAAAACCGACAAGAGGCTTCTGGTACAGGCCCCAACACCCGCCGCCCAACCCGGGAACCCGACGGTTAAGGCCTTCCGCGGACCGGAAGTAGGACCCTTGGCAACTACCAGATTGAAATCGTCGGCTATGCCTATGTCACCATCTCCCTCCCAACCCACAACCGGCAGTGGCAGCACAAGTTCCTTGTGCTGAAGGACAATTTCGAGGCTATAATAGGCCGAGACCTAGCTACTAAGATGGACTTGTGTGCCAGCGTGGCCACTGGAGCTGTGTGCTTCAGGAGAGGCTGCGGCCTAGCGTTACATAACCCTCGACTCGAAAAATTCGCCATTAAGCAGGGCGCAGAACTCAGCCCCTGCCCCGACAGTGCAGCTTCCGCTAGCCAGCCACCCGCAAACCTCGCTTTCTACGGCAACAAACCCGTCCCCTGCGAAGAAGACGCGCAGCGCATGAAGACCAGCCGGCACATCCAATCCACAGATTTCGCCCTGCAGGTACCCGCGGATATCACAATCGGGCCCCACCAAAGCCGCATAATCCACCTAGCCCCACGACAGGAAGCCTGCCCGGAAGGGAGCATCATGCTGCTCGAGGTCGCTCCCAGAATTTGTCCCATGCAACTACACGTAGCTAGTGGTTTGACCGAAACCCTGGACCCCGCGCAAGCGAAGCTAGATTACCCAGTGCTGGTCACCAACTCTGGCAACAAGCCGGTTAAGCTTAAACACGCGCAAAAGCTCACGAACGCCAGCCCTGTCGAGGACTGCATAGTAGACGCAAGCCCAGTAGTGCGGCCCGCGCAGAAAGGGGTCGAGGCCATCGAGACCCCCTTGGCAGCCGAAACCCCCTTTCTGGAAAACCTAATCTAAACCCAGAACTCAACTCAGACGTCACTGCAGCCCTCGAGGCCCTCCTGACCAAGTACTGTGATGTATTCGCGTTAGACAACTCCGAATTACGTGAGACAAACCTCGTTGAACACGAGATCAACACCCATGGCGCCCGGCAATGCGCCAACCCGCGCATAGGTCCTCCCCCACAACCCGCGAGATTATCCGCCAACAGGTCACGAAGATGTTGGAGGCCAACATTATCGAGCCGTCCAGCAGCCCCTACGCGTCACCCATAGTGGTAGTCAGTAAGAAGAACGGAAAGTATAGGTTTTGTGTCGACTATCGTCGACTTAACGCCCAAACCCTACACGACGAGTACCCCCTACCCAGGATCGACGACGCCCTTGACTCTATGTCCGGCGCCGTATATTTTGCCACACTATACCTGGCTAGCGGGTATTGGCAGGTAAAAATGAGAGACAGCGACAAGAGGACCGCCTTCGTCACCCCAGATGGGCTTTTCCAATTTAATCGAATGCCTTTTGGGCTATGCAACGCCCCCGCTACCATGCAGCGCGCCCTAAACCTCCTGCTGAGTGGCCTACGCTGGGAAACGTGCTTAGTTTACCTCGACGACATCGTCATTTTCGGCAAAACTTTCTCAGAATTCCTTACGCGACTCGAAGAGGTCTTAGTTTTGCTGAAATCAGCAAATCTCAGCCTGCAACCACCCAAATGCTACTTCAGCTACAAGAAGGTCGAGTACCTAGGGCACCTAATCTCAGCCACTGGCGTGGAGCCACTGCCAAGTAAGCTGGAGGCAGTCAGGGACTTTCCCAAGCCCCGGGCTGTTAAGGATGTCCAAAGCTTCCTAGGTTTATGCGGGTACTATCGGCGTTTCGTTAAGAACTTCGCAAGAATCGCCGAACCCGAGACTAACTAAGAAAGGCGTCGATTTCGACTGGAACATCGAGTGCGAAACCGCCTTCTTAACGCTAATCAAAGCGCTGTGTTCCTCCGAGGTCGTGGCCATGTATGACTCGACCGCAGAGCTCTCGATCCACACTGACGCGAGCGATTACGGCATAGGCGCAGTAGTTTACCAAGTCAAAGACAATCTTACAAAAGTCCTAGCTTACTACTCCAAAACGCTGTCCTCTGCCGAGCGTAACTACACGACTTCCGAAAAAGAGTGCCTCGCGATCAAATTGGTCTGGCCAATTGGCCAATGGTCTGGCCGAGAGAACCAATCAGACCATTCTGAGCACGATTAGAAAGGGTTTGCACCCATGGGACAACCAAAAGAATTGGGCTAAACTCCTGCCTAGTGCGATCCGTGCGTATAACACTACGGTTCAGGCCTCAACCGGTTTCAGTCCCCACCGACTCATTTTTGGTCGTGAACACAGGCTCGAGATCTCTAACCTGCTCCCCGAATTGCCGAAAGTGCCGAGCCTCGAGGATGCAGAAGCCATTCAAATGCAAATCGAAATTCGAGCAAGAGAAAACCTGCACAGAGCTCAAGAGGCGCAAAAGAGGGATTACGACGAAAATCACGCAGCACCGCCTGAGTTCAAAACCGGAGACCCGGTTTTGGTTCGAGATTTCCAGCCAAAACCCGGCACCAGCCAAAAATTCAACGCTTTCTATAAGAAAGCAGGCCTAATTAAAGAAAGAATCAATGAGAATGTTTATTTGGTCGAGTTTCCAACCTCCAGAGAAAAGCGAATTATCGACAAGGTTAATGTAACAAACATTAAGCCTTTTCACAAAACGTGCCAAGTCCGAGATGAGGGAATTCGAGCTGAGAACGACTCAAACGATTCAGAAAGGCCTAACGACAGGCCTAGGCCTAGCAACGAGAACGAAAACGAGAGCGAGAAAAAGAAAGTTTCAGAGTCCAGAGGTAACCTAGAAACTGAAAGCGAGTTTATTGAGAACGAGAACGAAAAAAATCAAAAGTCCGGAGAGGCTGAGATAATACGAGAGCCGACGAAACCGCCCCCCTTCGAAAAAACAGAGCAGCAACGAGACTGAGAGCCTGGGAAAGGAAAAGAATTCCTCCCACCCTCCACCAACCAAGAGGAACCGCAGTCGCCCCAGAAAGGAGCAAAGTCCCAAAAACGAGACAGGAAAGCCAGCAAGCTTTCCTGATGAGGAACCAAAGGCCCAATCCACCCCGTTGCCAGCTCGCACAGTGACAAGGTCAATGACCAATCAGCTGCGAGCTGAGGAAAGTTTCAGAGACCGTGACGTCAGTACCGACACCCCGTACTGAAACAATTAAAAAACGACGCGACCAGACAGCAATTAATCACAACGCTACCAAAAATATCCGCCGCTGGGTTCGAAGACTTTGAGCGCGCTAACACAAGCGTAAATCCGTTTTTAAAGCAAACGGAACAAATTAACCAAGCCAACAAGTGTGAACGCGAGTGGAAGAGCGCTAATCCGTTTCTGTTATCAGGGAAGGAGGGTGGACAACGTAAGAACGCTAACCCTAACCCTTTTTCAGGAATTAATCCCGTTTTTTCAGGTTGTGCTAACCCGAACGTTTTTTCAGGCAACCAGATGGACGCCAACAACGTACCGCACGCTCGTCGCGCGTTTTTTGGGATCTGGCCGAACGCCCATCCTGCTGACCTCGACGCAACTGGACAGCAGATCTACAACGACGAGATCAATCGTGGCCGGATCTTCGGACTGCCGCTCGACTCGTCATGGGCCGAGATTGACACCCTCATGGAGGCGAGACTTCAGGCCGCCATCGTCGACGAGCAGCTAGCCGCCAACATCGATGCCGGGCCTGCAAGCAGCTCGCAACGCCGCCGACCAGCGCAACGACCCAGCTCCACCCGTCGCCCTGGAACCGGTCATCGTGCTGAACCAGCTTGACACCCCAGCCCAAGTCAACGTGCCGAAGCCACCCATCGTGCTGCCCCCTCAGGCCGCCCCGGAACCCGTCTATGTGCTGCCACCAGCGCATAATCCCAGGACCGTTGCCGTCAGCAGGAACCGCTCCACCCTCGGCACCGCGAAGTGGCTCCTCAACCGACTCAGCTGCCTGCAGTGGGAAGGTGGACACGACATCTAGGCCGCCGCCCTCGAAGCCGAAATTGCCGCCCGCCAAGCAGCCGCCTCCCTCTTGACCCCGGAACAGCAGATGCAGTATCATGTCGACCGACAGCAGGATTTCCAGCAGCAATGGCCACAGCTCCAGCGGCAGTGGCACGAGCAGCAGCAGGCGGCCTACTTCGCACAACAGCAGAAGCAGCTGCCGGCCCTGATGCTGATCAACGTCCCACCGCCCCCTGGGTTCGCGCCCCTCGACGAACAGCCCGCCACCAAGGAACTCGCCGACATCTACAACTACCCGCCGCCGGCCATGGGCGATGCTGAGCCCCGCCCCGCTCCCGACTACCAGATCCGAATCAACCAGCTCGTCGATGCCGCCTACCAGCGCTCCATGGCACCCGCACCAGTCCTGCAGCCACCGTCTTCGCCACCTCCGTTCCCCGAGTCGGCCTACAGCCTCGGCGAGTTCACCTTCGCCCGGCCCTTGGCGGAGGACATCATCGAGAGCGCTGCGATCAGCTCTCCCAACAACGCCGCACCGATTACAGATCCAGACACCACACGGATCGTCAGCCATCTGCTCGACGAGCTCGTCATCGAGGCCATCATGGAGCTCTATGTCGAGGAGGCTGCTGTACCGCCTCTACAACCACCCTTGCCACCGCCGGAATTCCCACTGTTCGTCTTCCACGGACAAACCCCGGAAAACTCGTCATCAGAACACTCGGCCATGGACTGCACACCCGCCCACGCATCAACACCACCGCTCGGTGTCTTCGAGAGCAGCACGGACTAAAGCCAAGAGCTCCATGACGTCGGCAGGGACGAGACAGACCGTGTAGCGTAAGATCGCCCATTCCCATCAAATCCCCCTACGAACCCACAATTTAGTACGCGACCTAGACTAGCAATCTGAACTCTTCTCCCGCACCGACCCTGAACGCCCCCGGGTATATTCGTAGTTAGCGTTGTTTGTTGTTAGCCATTTAGTTTCATCGAGCCTCATCGAGGACGATGAGTTTCCTCTACAAAGGGGTAATGTGGCGATCCCGGCCACATCCCCGATTAACGCGTTTTATTAATATAATTAATATGCACTCGCCATCGGCCATAACTCACCTCACCCATATTTCATGACGTCATGCATTCTTCACACCTCACGCTACTCTCGTTCTCACCCTTAAGCCTTTCTACAGTAGCGTCCCCCTTTGTCCTCGTTTAGTTAACCTTCAAGTATTGTGTGTAATTGCCCGTAAATACGCCGTCAGGCTGCCGAATTAATAACGAGTTATTTAATCATCAGCCTGCTGGACTTCGTTGATCGCGAATTATCTTTCCCCCAAAAATATACGCTTAGCG